>CDEZ01018498.1:0-46687 GCA_000826365.1 Acanthamoeba royreba | reverse complement strand
CAGCCCCAAGAAGCGCAAGCGCCGCACGGCGGCCGAGATCGAGAGGAAGTTCAAGTGCGAGGTACCGAACTGCACCAAGGCCTACGGCAGCGAGGGCGCTCTCAAGATGCACATCAAGCTCAAGCACCCGGGCGCCAAGCAGCCGACCCTCAAGACTCCCAACGGCGTGGCCGGCTCGCCCGGCGGCCGCCTGAATGCGCCTCAGGCCCTGCCGCTCCTCCTCCAGTTCCCGCTGCCGTTCATGACCGGAATGATGATGGGCACCCAGCCCATCTTCCCGGCTCCGGCGCCGGGCTCGATGATGATAGCGGCGGCCAGCATGACCTCGCCCACAGCGGCGCCCGTGACTTCGCCGATGGCCGGCCAGGTCATCAAGTCTCCACCGACCACCACCGGTCCGGGATTGCCAGTCCATCAGGCTCCGATGATGGCGACATCGTCCTCGCCAGCTCCGTCTGTCTGCAGCCAGGCATCACCTGTTCCATCCGGAGGTATAGCTCCGAGCATGTCCGCAATGCTTCCTTTGGCTGCTTTGACTGTGCCCATGCCGCTCGCATCAACGCCGCCTGTGGGCAATGTTGACGTCGTCGCACAGCCATCTCCCGCCGTCCCGGAGGCAGCCGACTCCCTGCACTCACCTGCCTCTCCGGAGGTCATCTCCCTCGCCACTCTCACTGAGGTATCCAGCCCAGAGGGGGAGACATCCAGTTCGAGCCAGCCGATCGAAGGGGTCGCCACTCCAGAGCTTTCCTTGTGCGGGGAGGCCATGATCGCGCCCGAAGTCAAGATCGAGAAGCCCGAGATCATGGGTGACTTGATTCCGCTCAACATCAGCATGGATTCCTCGAACGCCAGCCTGCCTCTAAGCTCGATGAACCTCGAACACAGCACCGAATCGACCATGATGACTTCGTACGAGGGAAGCATCTGCATGACCGAACCAAAGGTGGAGATCGTTCAGGAGACGCACGACTCGTTGTCCATGTTCAATTCGGTCTCCGATCAAGGTCTCGACCTCAATTCCTTCTATCTCGAATCTATCGGCTTCGTGGGAGACGAGCGCGCCGACGACCTGGCCGACCACACTCTCCCTCCATCCACTTCAGCCGACATGTCTCCGTCCTCATCCGTTCCCTCGCACGCTGTCGAGACCCTGTGAGCGACGGACATGATCGCGGATCAGCATCATCATCTTCTTCTCTTCGTCATCATCTCTCCTGCAGATAGTTCCTCATCCTCCCTTCCTATCACTGTCACATAGCCTCTTTCATCTTCTGCTCCTCTAGTGCACCTATCAGCATTCATTCCATAATCACTTGGGCGAAGGAAGACGCGCATCGCAACGACGTACCCCGAGTTGGTCGAGCTTGCCTCTCGACGAAAACGGCATCCTACTCTTCCTTCCTCCTTCCTCTTTCACTTCTTCACTTGCAACTTCAGGAGGAGTCATCCCCGGCCCCGCGCTTCTTCTCGACTCGAAGATCAACAAGGCCGGGTTGCACTCCCTGTTCACAACGACATCATCATCATCATCATCAGCAAATATTGATCGCCTCTGAGCCAGCATCGAAAGCATCATTTCAAGATCAGTGAATGGACACACGTACCGTAAGTGTCCAAAGGCGACTCACTCTTCCTTCATCACTCCTGCAACACGCACGCATCGTACAAAGAGAGCTTGGGCCTCGCTTCGAGACACGCGCACGAGATCGCATGTGGATCGGGTCACTGGTCGCCTGCTTCGGCAATGGGGGCCTGTGTCCCGCGCTTCAGAGTGTGAGAGCGCCCAGCTCCGTCCCTTCTGCACATATCATCTCACTTATCCTGACTGTCAGCATCTTCGTCATCATGACCTCTTCAGCAGCATAGTACCTGTGTCTCTCCTATTTCCTTCTTCCACATATGTTATGTTGGGTCATCGTCTTCTTCCTCTTCTGAGGTCGATGGTGCCCACGGTTGTGAATACATCCGCTATTTATTTCCCCTCATCATCCCTGATCCTTGCCCCATTTCTCTTCGTGCTTGTCGACTCAGTTGTAGGAAAAAGAGAACCTAGGCCACCTGCGTAATACACGTGAATAAGAAGTCATAACCAAACAGGTAACCAATACAGGAGCTAGTGTTCAACACGAACGCAGCGAAAAACTTACGCACTCTGTGGTCAAACAACTAGCCACTGCGGAGGTAGTGGTTTCTCTCTTCTCTCTTGGCCGTTCCGGAAGCTCTCTAGCTCCCTTCCACCACCAGCTCGCGCCAGACATTTTACGTCCTATTGGCATTTTCTCAATTATTTCTTTCTCTCCGCCGGTAATTACACCTATTGGGCGAGTTTTCTTCTCCTTCCACATTACGAGGCTCTACACGACCGTTAACGAACACCAAATCAACTACACATTTTTTTTGAAAGTCCTTTTTCCATCTTCATCTTCCCCCGGGCTCTCGCGTTCGTTCTTCCCCCTCTAGCCTATGTCTCGCCGAGCAGATAAAGTCGCTATGCAGGCGATCAAATGCGTTGTAGTTGGTGCGCCTCAATCCCCATGTCTTTCATGCTTCTTATGGAGCAACTGTTTTTGAAGGACAGAAAATCTAGAACGATAAACAAATTCAACAATTAAATGAACAAAATTTTACACTTTGATTTCCTCTGACGCGCCGCCGGGGGGGGGGGTTACAGGAGATGGAGCGGTCGGTAAAACGTGCATGCTTATGAGCTTTGCGAATAACGTTTTCCCACAAGAGTACGTTAGTTCCGTCCGGTTCGCTTCGTTTTCTCTCTTCGATGTTTTGTTTTTTTGGTTAAACGCGCTTTTCCTTTAATAATTCAAAAATATATATTTCTCCATGAAAAATCGATAATAAGTCTTTTATATATTTGTGAAACTCTATTTCTGTCCATCACACAACGACACTCATTAATTACGTCCACTTTGCCCGTGTTGTTTACAGGTATATTCCCACCGTGTTCGATAACTACAACACGGCCATCATGGTGGACGACGCTCCGTACAATCTCGGGTTTGCATAGACTTCTCTTTGATCATCATCATCCGCGGCCGCGTTGCGCTCACATTCAGCGTCTCGCTGGCCAGGCTTTGGGATACTGCGGGTCAGGAGGAGTATGACAGACTGCGAGCGCTCTGCTACCCACAAACCGATGTTTTCCTCATCTGTTTCTCCCTCGTGACACCAAGTTCATTCGAGAACGTCAAGCTGCGGGTACGATCAACCAGGCCAAAGGTTAGCTCCTATGGGAGGTCTGCTGATCGGGGGATGTTTATCAATGTGTGCGCAGTGGCAACCCGAACTGGCAACTCACTGTCCCACTGTCCCATTCATCCTTGTGGGCTTAAAGCTTGATCTGAGGGAAGACGCTCAGGCTTTGGATACACTGCACAAGCAGAAGCTATCTCCGATCACCACAGACGAGGTGCCATGATCCCATATTGAATTGATCTCAGCCCATTGCCTAATCAGCTTCTCTCAATCCTCTTGCAGGGAAGGCAATTGGCTCGCGAACTTGGCGCTGCCGCCTACGCCGAATGCTCTGCGATGACACAAAGAGTACTGCTAGTTCCCCTCTTGTTCCTTCAAACGTCAAAACGTGTTCTCCGTGACGCTCTGCGGCTCAATGCGCTTTTCTCTTCACAGGGCTTGAAGACAGTCTTCGATGAAGCGACGCGGGCAGTGCTACGGAACAGAGCAGTGGCAACGGCGGCCGAGGAGGAGACCCGGAATGAGTCTAAAGCCGTCCTACCGGAACAACCCAGCAGACCTCCTCCGAAGCAGAAAGAGTCCGGTTGCTGCCTCCTCAGCTGAACCTCCTCTCGCTCTGTCTCAATTCTTCTTCCACGTGCCGACGCTACCTGCTCCAACGGCTCGGGATCCCGTACCGACCGCGAGACATTGCAAAGGGAGCGATCAAGAGAAAAAGCCAGCGAGATGATAAACTCACACATGAAGAGAAGAGCTTGTTGGGGGATGACGTTTACGAGAGCAACATGTATTATGTAAATACATATTTATCTTTGTTTTATCTTTGCTATTCTTAAGAATGTGAGAAATTCACAATACAAGAGCAATGAATTCTTCAAATATCTCTCTTGCACATTTGTTTTCTGCCTGATTTTTCTGGTAGAAGCCGAACCTAAAACACATCCTTGAAATCGCATTGGACTTCCCTCAAAATACATAGACACGTCATTGTTCATTGATCCCAGGGACCCTGAACCCAAGGCATATCAGATTTTACTTTTGATACTTTATCTACAAACACAGATGCAAGATCCCTTCTACGTAGTGAAAGAGTACCCCCCTACCATCCAACATTTCGTCTTATCATCTTTGATTTGTTTTTTGCAATAATTTCACTTTGCACGCCTCGCCCACACTGTAGTGTGGCTTGGGTTTTTTAAAAAAAGATTTTGTGCCTCAATCAAATTTTTATTACTCCGTTTTCATTTTTTAAAACTAAATCCAAAAAATTACATAAATAAATACCCAATACCAAATTAATTATTATTTTTGTTCAATAATTAAAATCTAATATTTATTTCTGGAATAATTAATCGTCGTGTGGACGGGTTTTTCTCTGCGCAGAGAAGTGATACAGAGCGTGAACGGCGCGCGCACGCTGTACAAGCGGTGGCAAGAGCTACTGGAGACAACGAACACAGCGGAGGACGAAGAGTTCAAATGGACCACAAACGAGCTCAAACGAGTCATCAAGAGCATTGAATGGGACCTGCTCGACCTGGAGGAGACAATCAATATCCTGTTACTCCATTCATTTCCCTTCCCTTTCTCTCTTTTTGTGTGCGTGGAGTGCACCCGTGATATGTGGGAGAGTGCTGACGTTCGAGTGGTGGGACCCTTAACTCACATTGCTTCACGCATCGTGGAGAGCAATCGAGCCAAGTTCCGGATGCATGACCAGGAAGTGGCGGATCGACGCAAGTTCGTCAATGAAACCAAAGAAGCAGTGGCACAGATGAAAAAGGAGATCGACAATCCGACGACACGAGCCAAAGTCGAGCGCGATCAGCGCGCGGTACTTCCACCCTGGAAGTTTGACGGTTTGTAATGCTCAAGCGGTCTCACTCATTTTACTCTTCATTCTCCCTCAGGCGTTAATTCCATCAAAGCCGATGGGAGCGCCGCTCACATCAAAAGAGAAACTGGAAGCGGCCATACGTGAAGATAATGACTCCTTCATCCAGACTCAGCTCAACAAACACGAAGTGAGTTTTCTCCTCAGGATCATCCAACGTACTTCTGATATATCTAATCTTAACTGCTCCACAGCAAATGCGCAAAGAGGAGGACGAACATCTGGATCATCTGGAAAGAGGCCTGACCAAATTAGGCGCTATGTCGCTTACTATCCATGACGAACTCGAAGATCAAGATGAGTACGTCGTCTTCTTTCCTTACTTTATCATGTGCGTTTCACCAACAGGTCACTGGTACAGATTGCTTGACAAATTCAACCAAGAAGTGGGTACCACTACTAACCGGGTTACTGCGGGTATCAAGAAGATCAGTGAGCTGATCGACCGCTCCAGCAGTACATTTTGCTTCTGCTTTTCCTCCTTTACTTTGGCTGACCAGCTCTTCCTTACAGCACGGACGTCGTGGCTGATCATCATGGGTCTTGTGGGGATTATCATCTTCCTGGTCTTTGTTGTCTTCGTCTTCTAGCTTCTCTCTCGGCTTCTGTTCCTATTATTTTGTTAATTGACTGTAAGAAAGCCTTTGAGCTTTGCGCGCTGACACCTGGGTTTCAGAAACGTCCTGGATCGAGCAGTCTTTGATCGGTTCCACCTTTACTCCAGCGACTTACAAGGTACCCTTCGTCTTATTTAAGATGTCAGTGATGGTACACCCTATACGCTTCTTGCGCTTCCATTCTTGTTGCTTAGAGCCAAGATAGGGTCATGACAAGGACAGAGCTGGTCAATGGATGTTGGGTCCGCCCAGTCGAACTCGTAGTCAAAATCGGTCACGTCGAAACTAAATGAACTCCATTCTGGGCCCAGGTCTCGCTTCTCCACCAACCCATATAGCTGTATGCCGGCTTGGACCTGGTTCAGGCACTCCAGATGCGTGCTCGTGGGACCTCGATGGATGACCGCGAGAGTCTCTTCCCCATGCCACTCGTGCTCTGCAATGTGCTCGATCGTGAGGCTTGGGAAGAGCCGGGCCAGGTTCTCCACTTCTCTTTCGAGCCTGTTCTTCCGCAACTCTGCGGAGTAGATCAGCTGGCCTTGGCTTCGATCGACAACGCTCTCGATGGCCGCCAGCAGCGCGTGCTCGCCATCGGAGTTAGATGTTGGTACGTGCTCCTCTTGATGAGGCTCCTGATGGTCACTACTGTCGCGGGTGACATGAATGAGGTGGCGTCGGAGGATGGCCAGCTCCTCCATGGGCGTCTGTCGCACCATCGACTCCACGAGTTCCGTCGGGAGACGGCTGAGCGCGCCTATCGGGATGGTGCCATCGAGCACACCCACGACGCACGCTCGACTGGCCAGCGCCACCAAACCATCTGTCATCACTTCCTCTAGAGCGCGCACGACGTCCCACACGGGCGGCTGTGCCGGCGGTGTGGTGAGGTAGGTCGAAGGACGCCACCAGTGATGTCGTTCCGACGTCGGGGCGGCGCGCTCGCGCAGCACGCGCATCCACGCCTGGTGAAAGTCGTATTCGGGCCACGCCCACCAGAACTCGCGGAACCTGTGGCGGAAGAGCTCCACTTCGCGTAAAGGACCCGTCACCGTCACCAGCACCAACTCAGACCAGCCCATGTTCTTCCTGCCACAACGGATTCTTGGGGTATCTTGTTTGCGAGCTTTTTTCGCATTCCAACAGAAATAGTAGAAACTTTAAACGATTTCCGAAATATTTTGGAACAGCGCCAAACAATGGATACATGCTGGCTAGATCATCTTCCAGCCAGAAGAACAGGTACGCACCCTGCAAGCTCGAACCAGTTCCAGCACGCGCCATTGGGTCAAGTGGTGGTCTGGTGTGGTTGGTGTGCAGCACACCAAGGAAATTTCAGGCTGATATCCCTGTTGTGACCGCCGCAAGGTCGGTAGAGTTGCTCAGATCGACGATGGCGATCCCAACTTGACGATGTGTGGTCAGCTCTCTTCGTGTTGGTGTAGCGTGAGCGAGTCCCTTGAGAACTCGGCAGACAGAGCATGCCCTCCCAGAAACGGGAGGAATGCGACTGTCACACCTCGATGTGATAAACAAACACAAACACAGCCCGTACCAGATACTGCACACTCAGACACTATGAACAAGGCTCTGCCAGAAGAGCTGCTTCAGGAGACCTTACTCCAAGGTGGATTCGCTTGCCGCGACTTGGGTCGTCTCGCTTCTGTCTGCAGGCACGCATTCCCGTCCAGCCATGCCGTGGGACACACTTACACTGTGTTATATACCTATGAAATTGTGTGCATGCGCAGGCAATGGCGAAGTGTGGTGGAGTCCACGTACTTCAGGCAGAGAATGCTCAGAGGAGAAGTGCTCACTGTCACACAAACGCTTCCGCTGTTCAGGAGGGAGAAGGCACTCTCTGGGATGAAGGTGGAACAACTTGCCCTGGGCGACAGCTCCTCGTACATGTCTCCTTTTGTATGTGACATCGTGGTGTGACGAATGTGCTTCTGGGGCGGAGGCTGATGGGTGATGGGACATGTACACACACACAGGGTGGCATTGCTTGATGACGGTCGAGTGATCAGCGTTGAAGAAGGCGCGGCAATAGGCACAGGAGCTGGTGCAGAGGCATGTCGCTCTGTGCGTGTCCTTTTCCTTCCTCCACAGACCAAAGTGATCATGGTGAAGGCCGGCAGCAACTATGCAGTGCTGATCGATTCATTGGGTCAAGTGTTCAGCTGGGGATCTGGCCAGTATGTCATCCTCCGCACAGGTACTGACATGTATGAATGTGAAACTGATGATCGAGCATAGAAGAGGAGCACTGGGACATGGAGACATGGAAGATGTTCGTGAACCAAAGAGGATTGAAGCACTTGATGGTGAGGTTGCAGTTGATTGTTCGGCAAGCAGGCACACCTTTGTCGTGACGAAACAGGTTTGCACCGAAGGTCTTCATGTTCTGATCAGTTGGTGTTGACGGTTCATTCTTCAGGGAGGCTTGTTTGCCTTTGGCTGCAATAGTAATGGGCAGTTGGGTATCGGGGATAGCGCTGTGGGTGGTGCGGTCAGTATCCCTATGAAGGTACTCTCTATGGACATAGTTGTGCAATATCGTGAGGAGAATAGCATGCTCACACTTAAGATCAAGGTGGAGATGAGGACGCTGCACGTGAAGAGAGCAGTGGCAGGCTTGAACCACAGTATCATCATCACAGATGATGGTTCTGTGTTCACCTGTGGGAGTGCTGGTACTGTTGTGTTTCACTCCTTTCGACGGTACAAGCAGATTCTCATACGGAGCGTGATACATCCGCACTCTTAGGGAAGAACTGTGATGGACGTCTTGGACTCGGGCCAGGAGCTTGTGATGCAGACGTGCTGCAACCTCAAAGAGTCAGCTCACTCTTACGTGAGCATATAGTGGATGCAGCAGCTACGTTGGCTTCAAGCTTCTTCCTTACACTCGAGGTATCTCCATTCATCACCAATCATGATTTCTCACATGCTCACCTTGCTATTGTGTGCATAACAAAGGGAAAGGTGTACTCAACAGGAAGCAACAACTTGGGACAACTTGGTCTTGACATCTCAGACTCCTTCCTTCGCGAGCCATCTCAAGTTGATATGGAGGGCAAGAGAGTGGTGGCGCTCTCGTGCGGCTATACATCAGTGTGGCTCATCACGGACGAGGGTGAGCTGTTCTTCTTCGGCAGGTTGGGCCAGGCAGAGGCAGGGTTCAACTCCCGTACACCAAAGTTGATCGAGCAGTTGAGCAGATTGGCCATTCGCACAGTGGTCTCTGGTTATGGTCGCACTTCCGCCCTTCTCTGATACTGCTGATGCTTACTGTTGCTACTCCTCTCCTTTTGCCGTCACCTATCCCTCCTCACAATGTACATGTCCAACATTCCAACCATATATCAACTCATGTTTCAGGCCTGTGGGATGGATCAGCTCTGGTCATTGGGTTGAAAAACGCAGTTGCTTTACCTGCATACTTTGAATTCCCAGTAATCTATCGAAATTTCCGGCCTATTCTGTCCGATTGGAAGACTCACCAATGTTCCGGCGGAACGGCAAGCAGGTCCCGGAGAACTCGCCAGAGCACGCGGGTTGCTGAAGAACGCCCTCTGGTACCCTGTCTCTCTCTCACATGCACACTCTCAAACACGCATAGAACAGGGTAGCCGATCGTGTTCATTCATGATGGAGGTTCTTGACCAGGAGCTGCTGCAGGAGACCTTACTCCAGGGTGGATTCACCTATCGCGACTTGGGTCGCCTTGCTTCAGTCTGCAGGTACGCATGCCCTTCCCGCCACGTCGAAGAGTGCGTCACACTAGCAGACCTCCGCACTAACGAAATGTCCGTATATGTTCTGTCTGTACAGACGATGGAGGAATGCGGTGGCACACGCGTACTTCAGGCAGAGGCTGCTCAGGGGAGAAGTGCTCACTGTCACGCAAACGCTTCCGCTGTTCAGGAGGGAGAAGGCACTCTCTGGGATGAAGGTGGAACAGCTTGCCCTCGGCAACAGCTCCTCGTACATGTCCTCATCTAGATGTTGCAATCCAACCTGATCCCTGAGGGTGATGGGACATGTACACACAGGGTGGCATTGCTTGATGACGGTCGAGTGATCAGCGTTGAAGAAGGTGCTGCCATAGGCACAGGAGCTGGAGCAGAGGCATGTCGCTCTGTGCGTGTTCTTTGCCTTCCTCCACAGACCAAAGTGGTCGTGGTGAAGGCTGGTTACAACTATGCAGTGCTGATCGACTCGTTGGGTCAAGTGTTCAGCTGGGGATCTGGCCAGTATGTCATCCATCCACACCATTTCGCATTGATGAATGTGAAACTGACGATCGAGCATAGAAGAGGAGCACTGGGACATGGAGACATGGAAGATGTTCGTGAACCAAAGAGGATTGAAGCACTTGATGGTGAGGTTGCAATTGATTGCTCAGCAAGCAGGCACACCTTTGTCGTGACTAAGGAGGTTTCCTTCACCTCTCCTACCATAATGGAGGGAAAAGCATTCTGACCATTCATCTCTTCAAGGGAGGCTTGTTTGCCTTTGGATGCAACAGTAACGGTCAGTTGGGAATTGGTTACCACGATGATACTGCTGAGAGCTGTGTCCCCATTAAGGTACACTTCATGCGTCATAATGCATCAAGGAACAATGATGCAATCTCTGACTCCCAGGTTGAGATGGGGACTTGGCAAGTGAAGACTGCAGTGGCGGGCTTTAGCCATAGCATCATCATCTCAGCCGATGGCTCAGTGTTCACTTGCGGCAGTACTGGTCCCCTGTTTCACGATGCTTTTCAGTCATGAAGGCACATTGATTGATGGTCCACACGCGCAGGAAACAACTGTGACGGACGTCTGGGCGTTAGGTCAAGAGATGGCGGTTCAGATGTGCACAAACCTCAAAGAGTAAAATCTCTATCTCATGAGTTCATCGTCGCAGCAGCAGCTACCTTGACATCAAGCTTCTTCCTTACACTTGAGGTACCTCCATTCATCACCAATCGTGATGGATCACTTGCTCACCTTGCGATTGTGTGCATGACAAAGGGAAAGGTGTACTCGACAGGAAGCAATAACCTGGGACAACTTGGTCTCGGCCTCTCAGCATCATTCCTGCACAAACCGTCTCAAGTTGATATGGAGGGCAAGCGAGTGGTGGCGCTCTCATGCGGGTTCACTTCGGTGTGGCTCATCACGGACGAAGGTGAGCTGTTCTTCTTCGGCAGACTGGGCCAGGCAGAGTCCGGGCTCAACACCCGCAAACCAAAGTTGATCGAGCAGTTGATCAAGTTGCCCGTCCACAAGGTGGTCTCTGGTTATGGTCGCACTTCCGTCCTTCTCTGATACCAATCTTGTAGGCCCCAACTCTGCATTTCGCAAACATGGAAAATTTACGAAAACAATTACGTTCTTTCAAATTTATTACCACATTTTAATTTTTTCAAAACAACTTTAATTTTTCTGAAACAAATTTGAAATGCAAAAAGAAAACTCCCGTTGTATGTGCGGCGCGCACCTTTTTGCGATTTAAAAAGTCACCGAGAGAGCTGAACGCGACATTGACATAACATGGACACCTTTCGTCCAGGTGAAGCAGGACCGACTGGTGACGCCTCGTCAGCTGAACGCTGTAAGATTTATTCCCCTTTTTCTTCTTCTTTTCCTCTCTTTTTTGTCACCTCTTTTTCCTAATCTGGGAAATGAATACCTAACTTTATTATATTTTTATTCTCCTAATCATTTTCTTTTTGTATGATAAAAACTTTATTTTATGCTCAAATATGGAAAAAAGGTTGAAAACAAAAATCTGACCTTGGTCTTTGCAGTATGGGTCGAAGAGAACTGTGTGGAGGGGACTAAGGAGGACCAGATGGGCGGCAGCACGGCCCTGTTCGGCTTTGTCGGCCATGCACACCTGGTCACGGTGCGTACTGTGCAGTACTGTGTGCCTGCATGTATTGTGTGAAGGTGCCAGTGTGCACTTCAGTTGTCGTGGTTGGTGTTATTGTTGTTGATGGTGGACTAGGGTTAACACTGAAACAAGCTCAAGCTGTTGACCGAGCGAGAATTGAACCCGGATGAACCGGTTCATGGTGATGACGACGATGATGTGGTGATAGGGAATCGCTCACCTGGTCCCATTTTCGGTGTATAACCAACAGAGCGACTCGAAGAGCAGAAAGAAGGCGCTGGTGGCGCTCGGCCGCTTTCGTATCTTCGTCATCGTCAAGTCAGCTCTGGGCAAGAAGAAGGTGGGGGTTACCTCCTGTGCTCAGTATGTGAAGCGACAAAAGCTCATTGTTGTGGCGGATGGAATGTAGATCAAGTTCAGCGTGCACCTGTTTGACCTGCTTGAGATAAACGGAAGCAAGGAAGCTGTACATATATCCTGCTGCGTATCGGGCTTGTAGTTTACTCTCTGTGCTGATATACGACACTCTATGTGTGACTTGTAGTTGACGTTGATCTACTGCGGCAAGCGTATGCCCGGCTACCATCTTCATTGCACAATGTTCCCGAATGGCAACAAGGTACTATTGGATTTGTCCCTTTAGACCAGCATGATCAAGTAGCTCACACTTTGCACACATAGGGTTGCAAGAGGCAGTTCATTCTCATGGCCAACACTCTCCCGTTTTTCATGTTTGCTCTTAGGTAGTGCATATTTCATCGCAACGTTTTTGTTGAACTCTCACTTCTGAACTCCTCTTGCGTATATGATGCAGAACGGCGTACGATAAGATTGCACCAACGTTCATGTACGAATTCATCAAGATTGGCCTCAATACATCCGAGTACTTTCCACAAGATAGTTCTGCTTAGCTTTCAAGTATTTCTAACATCTTCTTAACAATCCATGTATGTTTCACCTTTGATAAACTCCCCAGGATGCTCCCCTTTACGCCGAGTGGCGGTATGGATCATTTTCTAAGAATGTCTGTCCGCTTCATTTTGTTAACTTACATGTTGTATGTTACATCGCAGCATGTAGTCTCGCTGCGGGATTCGTTGAGACATACCAAGGTAATGCTCTACTACGGAGGCATTTCTATTGAACGTGGGGTAGTTCTCCGCGCCCTAAACTCATACCGTGCTCTTCCTTGAAAACAGCGTTCTGTGATCTGAGAAAGACCCCCGTAAGCAAGCAAGTCATCAACTACATTCAACATTTGGTCTTGCGACTGAAATCCACCGACCTTAACATGATAGATATCCCTGGCATACATCCTTCATCGCCAATAGGGTACGTTTCTGTTAACTGATACTCACTTCTGGGCAAACGTTATTGATAATTCCGTGCCACAGCTTTGATTTAGGTGCATTCCTCGGTGCCCTCGAGCAGAATCAATACTTCACTTCACTGAGGATAGAAAGCATCTCTGGCATCAAAGTACTTGATTACAGTGTGTGGACCGTTAAGTTAGACAATCATTAACTCTATCATTCTGGTGTCAAGGACTTGTTTCTCCATGCAGCCAACGTGTTGCGCAGAAACGAGACCCTCACTCGCGTGCACTTATCCAACCTGGTACCTTCCAATCCGTAACACATTGTCGTTTAACTTGTAGTCAATCCATACTCACTTTCTTGGGCGCCGGCAGGACCCTTGCCCTAATGCACATTTGGCAGAGTTTTGTGTGGGCTTGCGGTATAACCCATCCTCCACACTTCAGGTTTCGATCTTCTTCTTTATCTGTCGAAATTGATACTCACTAGTCTTGCCCATGTAGGTACTTGTCCTGCGTGGATGTAACATCGGTGCAACAGGCGCCCTCCACCTGGCCGATGCTCTGCAGGTGCACTTTCTGGAATCAGCATTTCTTGCTTCTGGCCTCACTAACGTAAGGTATCATGATGATACTAACATCATGCTATAGAACCTGAAACATGGCTTGCCTGTTCTCGACATATCCGGATGCCAGATCGGCCCTAAGGGGTAATCTCCTATCCGACCATCTAAATAGAACCTCAGGCACCTCTCATTAATTCTTCTTTATCACAACAGAATGCTGGCTATCTTTGCAGCACTCATGAGAAACTTTGCCATGTCACTTACCATCACATCGTTGGATATCTCACGTAACAAATGCGATGATCCTTGCTCAGGTTTGACGCTTCTTTTTACATCGGTTCATTAATGTGATGCTGATGGGCGTCTTTTCCTTCTCAAGACCTCTTTTCCAAGTGGCTGAACGCAATCAAGGAGTACAGCCCCCTTCAGCGTCTCACCATATCTGATCTATCCCTCAACTATACCCTTGTTGGTTCTGCACTCCGTCATTTCAAGGTTCGCTTTTAGTGCTACATGTCGTTAAAGTTCACTTCATCTCACTGCACATGCTGTGTAGAGTTTGGTTGAGCTCAACGTATCCAACAATAAGCTTGATCACGGTCTGGATTCGGATGCTCTGGAGTTTCTATGAAGTCACTAACTCTTTTTCTCCTACGTGCCCAAACAGCTGGTTGTCAATTGGTGCGAACGGTGTGTGAGATGAGCAAGACCCTTGCCTCCTTGGATGTCTCCTCGTGTCGACTTACTGGTATATTGAGGATTTGTGCTGACAACATTCAAGGTTAACTAACCTATTTATACTGGTAAGGTGAACATGTTGCGTTGATATCCAAGGCCATCAGTGAGAATGGAGCTTTGCAAAACGTTCGCCTTAGCTTGGTATGCCCGTATTGATTCATTTCATTGCTCTTGGATCAGGGTTATGCTCAAGGTGAGCGCCACTACATCAGGCCAAGAATGATTTCTCAAAGAAGGACTGCACTACTCTAGCTAATTTCTTGAGGGCTTGCAAGAACATCGGCTATCTTGATCTTTCTCACAATAAGGTACATACAGCCTTAAACGTTCCTTAAGAAATGCACTAACCCAGGCCCTGCTCGAGCAGTTACACAGCAAAGGCATGGAAGAGGTCTTAAACAGCCTCGTGAGTATACCCAGCTTGCACACTCTGGTTCTAGATCACGCATGCAAGTACGGCATAAAGGGTTGACAAATGAAACAACTTTTAACACATTATTCATTTGATACGACAGATCACCTGACGCGCAGACGGCCAGCGCAGTTTCATCTCTCTTGTCACAGAATCCAAATGTACGTCCTCCCTCAAAGCTTGTTGATGACACCTAGTTCATCTCAACTTTTTTTCAGATACAAGCGCTACGGTTAGCCGGAGGTTGGAGAACAGCCATGGACGTGCTACTACCTCTCATCGCCAGAAACGAAACCCTTGAGGTACAGACAGATATACATCGTTTCTATTTATATCAGTCCTGAGGAACGATGGTAATTGTCTAAGTAGGTGTTGGACGTAAGCGACAACAAGATGGGAGACAAAGGGGCAGCGCTCATCGCTAACCTTCTCACGTCAAACACCACGATCAAACGTATCCATTACTTAACGTGTTTACCAGCATGGGGCGGTTACTAATGTCCTCACTGATGGAGAGCAGAAATTGCACTCGACGGTAATCAGTTCACGATCAGTGGCTTCCAGGCCATTGCGCTCGGTCTAGTCACAAACACTACTCTCACTCAGCTTGTACGTTTCGTGTGGTGATTCCGTCCGCATTCTGCTTCCTACTCACTGTCTGGCCTTCATAGGAGTTTCCCTGGCAAGACTTTGAAAAAGCATGCAGTGCTATTCCCTCTCCGAAGCAGCCACACTTAGTACGGACTTACCCATACCTCTTCCTCTTCCGTCTCTGTCGTGATGGTAACCCTCCTTCTTTGTAATTGTCAGGATCATCTGCGCAAGTCAGTGATCGAGGTTCAGGTGGGATTAGTTCGAAACATGGCTGGGAATTCTTCGGTGCCGCGTACCTTTGGTTTGGACTCGATCGACATGCAGGTAAGATCAAACAGAACCGCGATTCTTTCACACGCTTATCTTACTCCTTCGTGCAGGTGCCTCTGGTCCCCAAACCAGCACCGCTTGCTCCGGTTCCAGCTGAGGTAAGACGCCTAGTACATGAGATCAGACATGAACTGCTCACTATGGTATGGAATTGCAGCTGGTGGCCGTGCAGAACGAGGCACCGCCGCTGCCGCCATACGTAAGCGATTCGGCCGATGCAGTGCCCGTATCGGCACGGGCTCCATCTGCAGACGATTTCGCAGAGTCTTGTCCACCGCCCACTCCTGCTGTTGAGTCGTACGCGCCGCCTCCTCCTGCTTACGATGCTTATGATGCCGGCAGCACGATGCCCCACATGTCGCCCATTCCCGCTCCGCCTCCGCGAGATGACTGATGGCAACGTGCAGAGCGTGTTGTAACGCTCATTAACAAAACATTTACTATACATGGACCTGAACAAAGTGACGCCTTCAGAAGTCATGCATCACTCGTCGGCGTTGATGCCGAGAGATTGAAGCACATCCTCTGTTTCCAAAGAGGGAATAGAGGGTTCGTGTGTGGAGGACGTCTTCTGTACAAGAGATGCGGACGAAGATGATGCTGGTGCGGGAGCACTTGCCGAAGCAGTTGGAGTCGGGTAGTAAGATCCGCCATAGTCTGCGAGTAACTCCTGTTGAGAAGGAAGAAGGGTTAACATAGTACACGAATGACCTACAGAACAGATCAGCGATTACCGTGCCCTTTGGGATCCGACGGCAGGCAACCACAAGAATATGCGCGCCATCCTCAGCCACCTGCTTCTGGAAGATGACGTTGATCTCTCCCAGTTGGAGCGGGTAGTGTGCAGAATTGATAAACCTGCATGCTTGCGCTTGTAAGACACTCCTCATGCATCGCGAAGAGAAGTACAGTGACGGCAAACCTGCTTTCATTGCCGTAGTACTCGGCATCTAGGTCGTAGTCCTTATCATAGCTCATACGGTACCGGGACTCAACGCCTTCCTCCAAGTCACTGCACACAAGGAGTCAAGAACGCTCATCTCTTGCTGTAATACAATGGCGAACAAGGAAAGATACGTACGCTGAAACTAACTCACCCACATATTCACATAGAGCCGTTGACGCGGGAATGTCGCAGGTGGCAAACACACCGTAATGAACTTCGCGCAAGGAACTCAAGGGATGACCTTCTGGCACTCGACGCACTTCCACACAGTGCCACGGATCCTGATATCACTAGGATGAGATGATCGGCCAGATTGCGCAGCAAAGTTGAGAGTTGGACCAGTCTGGTTTCAGTACCTTGCGGCGGATGGTGATGGGTGCTGTTACCTCGAGTGGAATCCTACCTACATTCCCCGGGACCTCTTGCAGGGAGCCAGCGTAACGGCACACGGAAGGCCAGCTTCCAGGTGGAGAGATTCGTTCATGCAGCACAATGAATCGGTGGTTTGCAGCTGCCTTCTTCTTCCTCTCCTTCATCTTTCTTCCGGATTGTTTCGGTCCGTCGATAATTCTCTCCTTCCCCTTGCGCTTCCTTTGTAGGCCAAAATGCTCACTGCTATCTTCTTCTGCATCGTCCTCGTCGCTACGTCGGTGTATACGTCGGTACTCTTCCCGCACTGCGGCGGCATCCTTTCGAAGGCGTCTCTGTTCAAGCATGCTTATTGGAGTGTTGCCCTGAGGCTCGGTTAGCCAATGTCTGGGAGGAACTGATGTACGTGTGCGGATTCATACGTCTTTGTCGCTGGCGTGGATGTTGGCGCCCTCTCTAACCAGATAGAGGATTTTCTACATTGTGCATTGTAACTGTGAGTGTCCTGCACCATATAGTACACTCACAACGGAGCGTACCTCGAGCGTACCATCGGGGAGCTCAGTCTCATCAATATCGAGGAAGCACAGGTAATGGAGTGGAGTGTAACCCGCATTGTCCCTCGCATTTATGTCCGCTCCTGTCATAAGATTGTGATCAGAGGTGGTGACAAGTAAATGCATGAACTGTTTCAGTACCAGCTCTCACTAGCAGCTTAATCACCGCTAAACTGAAATCCCGACAATAATGCATGACGCGCTCCTTTTCCTCATTACGTATTTCCAGCGAGGCGCCGTGCTCTGCAATGATTGTTAATCTTCTACGACCAGCTTGCCAAACAGAGGAGATACCCAACACACAGCGAACTGAGGCAGGACCGCCTCGAGCAGCCCAGTAAAGAATGCTCTCCCCATGGACGCTCATTTTATCCACATCTGAATAAGTGAATGAGTTGAAGAACTGAAGAACTCTTGTTCAACCGTACCAGCGCCATGATCGATGAGACTTTGCATTAGATTGATATCTTGAAACCCAGAAGCGTAATGCAATGCCGTCATTCCTGCAGGGCTGTAGGCGTCGGGGTCGGCCCCGGCTTCGATCAACTCAAGAATCAACTTTGATGAGGGTAAATAGTCATTATCGAACTTCAGGAGTAGGTTACTAAGTCGCTCGGTGAACGATGGAATATAGTCTCTTCTCGCCTTGCTCCTCTCCTGTCGTTTTCTCGATACACACGTAGGAACTTCAAGCACTTCTTCATCCTCCATAACTAGTCGACGCCTGGGTGATGACCGTTGATGTAAAGTGGGATCGAAAGGCATTGGTCGAGGTAGGAGCGCAACGACATCCGCGGATGACTCATCTTCAGAGATATCGGAACCTATAGGCTACACGGGCGGTTCATGTATTAAAACCCATTCACTGTAAGTAATCATCAAATGTGGCTTAAGCCGTACGCTATAAGCTGGCGGACTCTCTACACTCCAGGTCAAGTTGGTGAGTGCTGGTGCAGCGACCTGAGCTGATACATGAGCGAGCAGGCCCATCGACCTTACTCAGTCACTGAGTGTACCTCTTTTGTAAGCTGGCCTCTGTTGCTACTTGGCCCGGCAATCGGGAGGACCTGCAGAGGCTGTACAGAGAGGACAAGAATGTACATTGATGATCAGAACGTTCATCATCACGAAGAGCATCAACCTGTACCTCAACATGAGACTCTTGTCCCTGCCGTGCTTTTTTCGTCGATCGTGCATTCTCCTTTACGCTCGTGATGTCCTCCTTTGCTGGCGCGCGACTGTCCGCCTCATGTCTTGGTACATTCGTTC
This sequence comes from Acanthamoeba royreba, assembly GCA_000826365.1. NCBI lineage: Eukaryota > Discosea > Longamoebia > Acanthamoebidae > Acanthamoeba > Acanthamoeba royreba. The sequence goes on along the minus strand of CDEZ01018498.1, from coordinate 27,978 downwards.
CGCTGAGGAACGTGTGCAGGAACTCACGCGCTGGCGTGCCGCGAGCAGGTAGCCGCCACTCATGCTGACGAAGGTGAACCGGACGCAGTCCCACTCGTATGTAGGTGAGGCCGTACAGTTCTTCGCCCGGCCTGGTTATCGGCGCTGGTCCCACAGGCTCCCTGCACTCCTTCGGTACCTATTTTACGAACAAATACAAATTAACACAAATGATTCGTTTTTACGAAATACAGATATTTACATTTATTATGAAAATGTAGTGTGATAAAGAAATAAATCAAGGTATATAATGCAATAAATAAAAGAGGAATATGCCTGGAATTCTTCAGGGTAGTCTGGACGCTGGAGAAGGGAGAGGAGGAAGTGCACTGCGGTGCCAGGCTTATTCCAGCGCAGAAGCGTCCCTCTGGCATTGGCCAGCTCCCACGTACCGATGGCCTCCGCCTCCATAATGCTCCTGTGATGTAGCTCAACTTCGCCACGAATTCTCGCCAGAGCAGAGTACGGGGATACTTCGAATACCAGGCGAATTAGCCAATTCCGCCTTTCCTTTGATGTCCTGCTATTTCCTCCTTTTCGTTGCGAAAGAAGCCTGAAAATTCCTCCGAACAGAAGAAAGAGTGGAATGTTGGTACTCCTGCATTCCATAGATTCCTAACGAAAAATGAATAAATGGCTTTTGTTTCTGTTTGCGCCCCCTCGACGGACACAACACGTACGCCCAACTGACCACACACTCTTGCACACTCGCACACACTCGCACACTCGCACACTCGCACACACATAGGATCAGGTTTCCACACTGACACATGGGCGGCAGTGGTATGGACGCTGAGAACGCAACCATGGAGGTGGAGAAGACCACCACCGCCTCCCCAACCACAACTGACAACAAGATGGAGGAGCAGGAGGCCATCGACATCACCGGTGATGGTGGCGTCATGAAGACCATCCTCGAGCAGGGCTATGGCGATGTCCCTCCCACGGGCTCTGACGTCCAAGGTAAAGGACAAGTTCCCTCTAACTCCGGAGTCTGGAGGGAAGTATGGAACGGAGGAGTGCTAACCGCGTTTGTCTTGTTTGTCGTACTATGCAGTGCACTACACGGGAACACTGCTCGATGGCACGCAGTTCGACTCGTCTCTGGACAGAGACGAGCCGTTCAAGTTCCGGCTGGGCGCGGGCCAGGTCATCAAGGGATGGGACAAGAGCGTGGCCACCATGAAGCGCGGCGAGCGCGCTCGAGTCGTCATCCGGCCGGACTACGGCTACGGCCAGCAGGGCTCTCCGCCCAAGATCCCCGGCGATGCTACGCTGGGTACGTTGTGCGCGTGAGTGATGAATGCTTGCATTCAACACTCCCGGATCGTGCGATGATGAATGTTGATCACTGACGGAGTTGATGTGTGGAAATGCAGTGTTCGATATCGAACTGATCAGCTGGAAGGACGAAGAGGATCTGACGAACGATGGCGGCGTGTTGAAGAAGACGCTCAACTCAGTCGACGGTTGGGAGAAGCCCAAAGAGGACTCTGAGGTTACTGTCAACTACACTCTGTCGACTCCCGAGGGCGAGGTTCTGGAGACGAAGACCGACTTCAAGTTCATTCTGGGTGCTGAGCAGGTTCCCTCAGGCCTTGAGAAGGTGCACTTGGTGTCACTCACCTGGTGAGAGAAGTGCAACGCAGTGATGTGCTCACTACATTCATCTGAAAACGGCAACAGGGCGTTGAGAACATGAAGAAGGGCGAGAAGGCGCGGTTGAGGATCAAGGGTGAGTACGCCAAGCACGAGAGCGTGAAGACCGACAAGGAGGAATTGCATTATGAAGTGGAGCTGATGGACTTTGTTCGCGAGAAGCCCTCGTGGGAGATGACCACCGAGGAGAAGATGGCTGCTGCGCAGAAGGCCAAGGAAGAGGGCAATGAGCTCTTCAAGCAGGGCAAGTACCAGCGAGCCATCAAGAAGTACAAGGTGCGTGCCCTTCCCGTGTCTGGTGATTCGATATGCCTGATCTTACTCTGCATCATCAACAGAAAGTGGGATCGTTCATCGACTACGACTACTCGTTCACTGATGAGGAGAAGGCCCAGGCCAACCCACTCAAGGTCACTGCGCACCTCAACACGGCTGCCTGCAACCTCAAGCTGAAGAAGTACAAGAACTGCATTGAGAACTGCGATAAGGTGCGTCATCAGTCACGACAAAGTGGGTGAAAGTGAGATGAGCTCAAGCATTCGTCTCTCCTTGATACAGGCCTTGAAGCTGGACAGCAAGAACATCAAGGCTCTCTTCAGGAAGGGTCAGGCCTTCTCGGCACTGGACGAGTGGCGGGACGCTGAGCAGATGTTCAACCAGGCCCTTGAGCTCGAACCCGACAACAAGGATGTTCAGCGTGAGTTGAAGAACCTCAAGCGCAAGATGGCGGAGCAGGAGAAGAAGGATAAGAAGCTCTACGCCAACCTCTTCGCCCGCCTGAGCAAGGAGAACGACAGCTAAGCGAATGGCCCTTTCCTATGCTGCAGCCTTCCTTCTCAGCGTGTACATGCATCTCGTTCTTGACCGTTGATTCACGTCCTGTCCCCAACTAATCACATGTGCATTGTCCCTGAGTTGAGGAGTCACTCGACCAAAGATGCCTGAGTAAACAACTTAAAAGACGTTATCGATACACAAACTATGGTGATACAAAAGCACGGTGGTACGCAACGTGCAGCCGCGGCAGCTTAGAAGTTGGACGAGAGCGTGAAGACGGCACCAGCAGTAGCCGAGGGGATGGTGCCGGTGATGCTCTTGCTGCCCTGCCACACGCGAATACCGGCTGGGAACTTGAATCCCGCGCTCGACGTGGCGATCCAGTAGTTGTAGCTCTGCCTGGCCATGGCCTGCCACTGGCCATTGTTGCCGTCGCTGAGCTCGATCTTGGAGACCTCACCGCTTCCTCCCACGTTCTTGGCCAGCACAGCGAACCACCAGGCATTGGCTCCGTCCTTCACTTGAACTCTCAGTGCGCCCTACGAGCAAACGTCAGCACGTCGTATACGATCAGCACACAAAGGAAACAGAAAACGCTCCGTACGGAAACAGGGCAAGTGACGGGCCTGAACTGGGTGTTGATCACGCCAGCCCGCGTGTTGGCAATCTTGGAGAAGGCCTCGGGGCTCAGGTCAAAGTGCACCTTGTCGCCACAGCACCAGCTGGAGAAAGAGAGCCACGCACACACAAGGACGCAGAGAATGAGGACATTGAATGCTACGAGGATAACGACCTCATGACGAAATGGGATTACGATGAAGATACCGCTCGTTGCCACTGCAGGGGCACTGGTCCGTGACCTGCACGATGACGGTGTCGCTCAGGCAAGCGTTGGCCAGGTAGTCCGAGCTCGTGCACTTCACTTCGAAGCACTTGCCACATGCCTTAGCATCTGAGTAGAAGGCCGTGTTGGGGGCTATTCGGTTCCGGAGGTAACATAGGGAAGGCAACACACAAAGGCTCGGGGTTAGCGAGCGCTCATCACCTCGACCCCAAAGAACGAAGTAAAAGCGAAAACGAAGGATTTTCGAAAGAACGAAAATTCCCCGGATATTTTGTCATTTATTCGAAATGAGCCAAATTAGAGTAATAAAAATAAAAATAAGATTTTATAACTGCCCCAAATAATATTCGAAAAATAATAAGGAAGGGGAGTGAGAACCGGCAATGTGACGAAAGGGGAAGGAAGTGGAGGAGATGCCCCCGAACATGCAGTTGCCAGCATCGATTCCCTCATAAAAAGTGCTGCGTCCGGTCTGCCACGATCCCAACGCCGTTTGCGCAGAAGCCCCGACGGCGAGGAGGAGGGTAAGGACCAGTGCGCGGTACATCTTTCTTCTTGAAGTAGAAGTTGACGATAAGAAGGAGATGACTGTCCTTTGAGAGGAGCCAGGCGTTGGGCGGAGGCCAATAAACAGGAAAGAAGAAGAAGAAGGTGAAAGTGGGATGATGAAGGTGCTGTGTGCAGTGAGGGACGAATTTGAAATGAAATTAGGTCCGTCAGCGCAAAGGCCGTTCAGCCAATCACACTGAACTGCCACAGATCCTCCTGAACAGCAGGCTCATGTGGATCACAGCCTGGTAGGACTAACTCCTATAACCCTGAAGTGAAGGAGAAAGGCCAGATGACACTTAATTACAAAGAGAATGCATGCTTGATGACTGTTCGATAGACAGGCTTGAGGTTCTGCGGCTCCATGCGGTAGGTGTACATCACCACTCCCTGGGCACCATCATGGCCATTGTGGTTGGATATATCAGCATTCTCCATCAGATAATGCCCGATAGAAGAGAGGAGCTAGAGCGTTACCATGGCAAGGGAAAATAGCACGGGTGCGCCGTAGGGCACGGTGCGTACGTAGCCGCGCTTCTCGGCCATACCCCAGAGCACCTCAGCGAACCTAGGCATGGCAAAGGATAGTAGCTCCGTACGTCGCTCATCCTGCTCGCTCAGGATGGCCGATCCACTTAGAAGTCCAGCAAGGAACGGAGACCATTCGTCATCCTTCTGTATGTTATCACAACATTCACACAGGAAGTGAGTATCACTGATGATGATAGCTCCATTCTTCATCTCGATCCACTCGAACCTTGCGCAAGTTACGTATGAGGCAGTAGAGTGCACTAAAGAACAACCCAAACGCACAGAAGAACAGCGTCGACCACATCGTGTTACGCGCCATTCTGCTCACCGCCTTCCACCACGCCCTGCAGTCACATGAGCGTCCGATTCAATCATTGATCATCATCATCATCATCAATCATCAACATCAACAACAATAGAACGGTGGTTTCGAAGGTACCGTCGGGTCGGCCAGAGGCGTTGGCGAGCGGCGAGGAAGAGAAGCGGGAACAGTGTCGAGAGGGAGTAAAAGGGAAGGTTGAGCGTCAGCCCGTACCGGGCGATGGCACGGGCGTCGAACAGGGACTTGCCCACGCACGACACGTCCGGATGGGCCTCGCCACACGGAACGAAGGGTACCTCGGAAGGCAGCTCGTGCCGCTTCCTTACCTCCGCCTCCATGCTTGTCCACCCGTGCGAAATTAATCTTTTTTCCTTTTCCTTTTCCTTTTCCTTTTCCTTATCTTTTCTGCGGACAGGTGTATGTTATTCAAAGAAAATCATTTTCTTTTTCGTTTCATTCTATTGGGAAATTTCCACGGGTGTTTACTTGCACAAGTAGAAGCCTTCCCAGGTCGTGTGGCACACAAGTCAGTCCTCTACACACAACACCTCAATCTCGATCTGGCGCTACACACTTTTTAGAAAGCGCTCTTCTAATTTCTTTTATTTATTTAATCAAATTATTCAATTCTGAAACAAGAGAGCATAGCCGCCGGCACCGCGCTTGCATCGCAGTGGTGATCCCTGTAAAGAAGAGGACAAGGCCTGCTGCGGCAGAACACAAAGACGAGAGATCGCCGACATGTTCGAATCCATCGTCTCGGAGATCCTCACCAAGTACCTGGGCAAATTTGTGAAGGGTCTCGACAAGGAGAACCTCAAGATCGCCATATGGGGTGGTGACGTGGTGCTCAAGGACCTCGAGATCCGCGTCAGCGCGCTCGCCCATCTCAACCTGCCCATTGCCGTCAAGTCGGGTACCCGATCTTTCCCTTGTTGTGATTTATTTTTAATCTTGTAGAGGCAACGACATTGCATTGATTTTCCTTATTATAAATTAATTGATTAATTTAAGATAAAAATTAAATTCTAAATAAAATAAAAAACAGGATTTTTGGGTGAGCTGCGGTTGAAGATACCATGGTCGAGCATCCGGTCGGGCTTGCTGAGCGAACCCATCGTCATCATCTTGCGCCGCATCTTCGTGATCGCTGGCTCCAACAATAACTACGTACGTCTTATATTTTCATTTATTTTAATTCATAATATATCATATTATATGAAATTGTGAAATAAAACTGAATTATGTGATATAATTAATTGTAATATGTGTGAGGCAGTGGGATGTGGAAGAGGAGGAGAGGGAACAAGAGAAGAAGCAGAAGAGACTCACACAGGCCGAGCTGATGAAGGCTCAGAAGCGCCAGGAGAAAGGTTAGTATGATTCTGGTTAAGATGGTGCTGGCTTGTTTACACAACGTTTGCATTATGTATAGCTCAGGAAGATACGACAGTGCAGAAGGAAGGCTTTGTCGCCAGGCTTGTACAGAAGGCGATTGACAACATCCAGATCACGGTAGAAAATGTCCACATTCGTTACGAGGACGACCGATCCGACAATCACTTCGCATGTGGCATCACTCTAAGCTGCCTTTCGGCCCGCTCCACCGATTCCGCCTGGCAGCCTGCATTCCTCACCACGGAGCACACGTTAGTGCACAAGGTAACTGCGCCTTGCAGTGATGTTGATCCTTGATCTAACTTGTCCACGTACTCTGTCATTTAGTTGGTTGAGGTCAAGAATCTTGCTGTGTACTGGGACACGGACGCCTCCTTTCTCACCTACCAATCTACGGCGGAAATGTGTAAAAAGCTGAATGATCTGGTATTGCGATGCTCTGTCATGTTGCCTCATCCTTGTGCTAATATGTCAACACAGATCTTGTCGTATGCTGACGCAAAGACAAAATCTGGAGCACCGCATTATATTGTCCGACCAGTGACCACCGAGCTCAAGGTTTTCACTCGTTTCTGCATAGGTTTTATGTCTGTGTTACTGATTGCAATTGTTTAACAGATGGTTATCAACAAAGAACGCGTACCCAATATGGATATACCCAAGGCTACAGTTAACCTTCTTCTCGAGCGCATATCCCTTTGTCTTGAGGAGTCTCAATTCCGTGATATCATTGGTCTGCTGAATTGGATTCAACTACAGGCAAGAGGAAGAAAGGTACAAACAGTTGAATGATACGCGGTGAGCAGTCATCTAATATTCCATCGCAGTACCGTAAGCTTCGTCCCTCCCAGCCGGCAACGAAGGACCCCAAGGCTTGGTGGTCATTCGCTACCAATTGCGCACTGGCCGACCTGAAGGAGAAACGTCGGAAGTGGACTGGTTCCTACTTTACAGAACGACGAAAGGACCGACTCGAATACATCAAGCTATACAAAATGAAACTGCGTGGATATCAGCCAGCACCAAGACTGGCTGAGCTGGAACGCAAGTATTCGTATGATGATATTCTTTAGTACGCTTCCATGTCTCTTTGTAGTTGTCTTTGTGAGCAGCAACTAATCTTATGTACGCATAAATCAGTTTCCGATCACTCGCAGAGCTAAATTTAGATGTCACACCTGAGCCTCAAGCGCAGAAGGACGAGAGCTCCAGTTGGTGGAGCTGGCTGTCAGGTTCTTCGGCTTCCACTACATCCCCGGCCGCGGTACGATCGCCAAGATGATTTTTCTGAACTGCTTACTCACTGGGCCTTTCCTGCATAGCCGAACGATGTAACATTCCAAGATTCGCTTCTCGTGATGGTCACCCCAGAACAGAAGAGGAATCTTTATGCATCAATTGGCTATTCTAACGATGAAGAAGAATCAGTAGTTGTTATTCCAAAGGAGGTTTGTACCCACGCTGCTCTTGTAACTTGATCTCAATATTCTTTTCTTTTGTAGTACGTTCAATTCAAGATCAACTTCCACCTTACGAACGGAAAAGGCGTGCTCAAGGACATGCACCGGAGAGATATGTTGTTTGGCCAGTTCGACGAGCTTGATGTGAGCGTATCTGTGCGGCCAGGCTCTTTCTCAGTACTGCACCAGCCCCTTGATCCTGGATGCTGTGCTCGTTTGTAACTTATTGTGCTGCAAGGCTGTGGCGAGCCTAGGAGGAATCGGTTTATACGATCGATTCACGGAGAACACTCAGTTCCCATGCCTTATAAGGCCATCTAAGCGAAAAACTACAAAACGACGTATGTTGTGGTCTAACCTTAGTTGGAAGGATCGACAGCTCCGACTAAACCAACTTCCCCAGGAGCGAACCAAGAGCCGATCCCCATCTTTACAGCAAGATTTGATCTCAAGCCTCCAGATCAGCCAGGTCTTGACTTTGCCTTCCGCTTGACCCTAGGTGCTTTGGACTGCGTAGTCCCACCACGCGTAATCGGCCGCATAGGTACGACGAACCGACCTCTAATCTTTGGACATTGGGTAACTCGTTTATGGCTTGCGATTAGTCACCTTTTTCCTGGACAAAATTATGACCGACTTGCAAGACTTGCGATCAGCAGCCCAGAGCAAGCTTAGGGCCTTGCGCACTGCCACGAAAGCACAACTCATGAGCTTTTTCGGCACTCGCAAAGTGTTCACGATTGATGTGGACGCAACGGTACCATTAATGCTTCCCCTCCACTTGGATTCAGTACTAACGATTTCATAAAGGCGCCTCTCCTCATATGGCCTCAAAACTTTGAGGATCCCAATTCCCTTGCTTTAATCGGTGACTTGGGTCAAGTGTATTTCTCCACGGTGAAGCGTGAGGATAAATCTATCGATGAAAAACAGGTAATTATTGTATCGTTTGCTCGCGTGAATGTTCTCTAATCGACATCCCTTTGATCGCCAGGTGCGCGAGGACGATTTCTATGATCAATTCAATATACAGATTTCGTCAGTGCAAGCCCTCCTTACTCCCTATAACTCGAATTGGCGGCCTGTGCTAAAGGTACGTCCTGTCCTTGCTTCACGGGCGAGAAGCACCACTCACATGGATATTTCATCATAGCGACGGCAAAAGCCTGGGGAACAGCCTAGCCCTATGCATTTTGTAGAGAAGTTTGACATCAATCTAAAATTTGGTATATGTAAAGTGCTATCCGGAGCTGAACTCGCCAAAGTCTTGTACGTATCGCTTGAAATTATTCATCTTTTTCAGTGATTGTTTGCTCACTTTCGCTGTTGCAGACTGATTGGCGATCTACCATCCCTGAAGTTTTACTTCTCGCCTGTAAAGATAGCTAACTTAATTGCAATGATCCTTCGCTTGTCCGATGACCTCGACGAAACTCTTCGTATTGATCACCCAGATATCATCACTTTCGAGGAACAGCAAGAACAGTACTCATTTTCTCTCTCCTGAGTTTGTAGTATTTATTGACCCTCTTTGTTCCATATGAAGACTTGCGATTGCTGAGATAAAGAAGAAGGAGCAGAGAAGCCCACAGGACAAACTTAGGAATAAGATCTTTGAGCTTCGATTCACAGTCCCTAAGGTCTCGCTGGTACTTCGCAACGTACTCCTTGGAGAAAAGGAAACAGACATTGTCACGGTATGTGCTGCCCAAGCCTGTTTGTGCTATCCTCCATCTCACAGTTCCTTGTATCGTACTGGGTGCACCAAAGATCTTGTTGAAGGGTCTTGCAGGTCAGTTCGTCTACCGCAAGTTTGACATGGCTCTCTTCGTCGGCCTGAACAACATCGCCGTTAAAGACATGTTACAGGTTGATTATCAGCGTTCTTTGATATTTATAAGTAGTGTTGCTGAATATTGGTTATCTTTACAGAAATGGGGTAACGAGTTCAAGTATTTAATTACGTCAAAGCCCGTGGTATTACCAATTCCGGCTGGCGCCAGGAAGGCTACACACTTCAAACAGACGAGCCCTCAAGAACAAAAGGATGATCAAAAGGGCGAAGAGAAGCGAACGAAGCCTTCTGAGTCCGATCTTATCAAAGCTTATTTCTTCATGATCAAAGAGGTAAGTTAGCGCAATCCTGTAATGATCATGTCACTGACTTCATGAACGAATTGCAGCATTCCCCGGAGTACGAGCGTGTGGACAACATTCTTCATATTGTGGCCAACTCATTCCATATGATGGTAAATCGCGAGACAGTTGTATCCTTGTTGAATGCTATCGACGTGTTCATGAACCATTTGTGCGTCTTTGCCTCATCTGCAAGTGAAAAAATTTAAGCTAACGAATTATGGTTCAGCAATCCTCTTTATGACGCTCGCAAGGAGAGGCGACAATCACTTATTGATGCTGGTAAGATTCGACCAGCGTTAAAGCCCCAGTCTGAGCCTCCCCCTATGCGACAGCCGACTTCACGTATGAGCGATAAGCAACTCCGAACAACCATCTTCAAGGTCTATCCACACCCTGGATCATTCATGTAACTATAACTTACTATTTATTTGTTTCACAGCTTACAGCGGTACTGCGTCAGTTTTCGATGACCCTTAACCAAGAGGGAAAGAAGCTGGCTCTCTGCACATTTGGTGCCTCCTCCGTTTCGTATGACCATTACGATGAAACCTTTGCGCTTAAGGTACCCCTTAGAGTGAGGACGCTTGCGCAAGTGCTAACATTCAACTATTTACTGGTCAGGCAATTTTGGGTAATATCGACATTTACGACTTGACGCCTAATGCGCTTTATAATCACATCGCTGAAATCCGAGGAGAGAAGTTGGTCGAATTCACGCTCGAGACCTTCAGTCGCAAAGACCCGAACTTTCCTGGCTACGATTCTTTGATTCATATCCTTTTCAACCTTTGTTTTGCGAATGTCGTGCTATTCATTTTATTGGGTGGCATCTTAACTCTTCGTAAGCGCCCGGCTCAATTCGATTAGGTTCGTGGCTCTGCGGAAGTTTTTGCGCGAGGTGGCCAATTATATGGCCGAACTCAAGGTGATGCACGGTCTCGTCTCCGAAGCCGCCCACAAGGTTGCCGCTGCAGCTTCTGAAGCGATGGAAACCTTGAAGAAGAATGGTACAGCTTCTGCTCCACCAGTGTGCCGTATTGTGTCTAACCCCCTACTTCAGTGATCAAATACGAGGCCGTGATTATCAATCCTCAGCTGGTCATTCCTCGTAATTCCCGATCAAAGGAATTGGCGATCGCTGACCTCGGTCAGATATCAATTTTCAACCAAGTAGATCAGGTACGGATGCTCAACGCATCAATATCTTAGGCCTTAGTAATTACCATTTCCATAGTTACAAAACGGCGCCTGGTTGGAGCACATCTCCATCTCGATGAACTCTATGAACTTGCAATGCACTACCGACAAGGTGCCATCGAACAGCCCGCATTATCAGATTATTAAGGACATAGATGTCATCCTTGAGCTCCAACGACCTTCAGATGACAAGGATCATATCTATCCAAACATTAAGGTATATCTTCTGCCTTTTTTCAGTTCAGGTCAGTACCAGAGGTTAATCGTGTTTTTACAGATATCAGGCCACATCTCCTCGATCGAGACTACAATCTCGGAATCGCAATTTACCATGCTGCTGGGTATTTGGAAAGAGAATATGCTGGAGGGCCCCAACGTCTTAGATGAAGAGCGTATGGCATTGCTTCTCTTTTGGTGTGAAGAGCAACTGAATCATTTCCTTGCAGTGAACCATGGAGAGAAACGGGAGGACAATGTCAAGTCTCCAACGCAAGATACCAAAAAGGATGCAGATAAACAGGCTAAGGAACCACACATTGACATGCAGATTGCAATTAAGATAGGTCGCCTTGCTCTGGAGCTTACCAAGGATCCTTCACCAGGATAGTACGTGCCGGCATGTGTTCTGAAATCATGAGCTATTACTAATCATCCTATATGGAGTAGCATGCCTCGCAAGGAATCACCACTATCGCCGTTCCCAGAATCAATGGTTAAATTTGACATGCAAAACTTGAAAGTTCTGGTTCTACTTCTTTCTAATGATGCCATTGTAGTACGTGCTTCAATGTGACTCATCGTACATCGTGGCAATGAGGAACTAACCTATTTATTGATGCAGACTGAGTTCTCGGCACGAAACGCCGATCTCCTCGATACTCGACCAACAGACAACCAATTCCAGGTACATAAAAATACAGCACACAAAGCAGAGCTAGATTCTTACTTGCTCTATTCTAGCATTTGATTACGACTGCCGGAGAGGATCTATTGAAGACCAAGGAAATTCTGGATAGTGGTGACCTCTCAGAGCTGAGTGAACTTGATAAAAGCAAAGGCAAAGAGCGGCTCAGCTCATCTGACGAGAACCGAATAGAGGCTATCCATGCCAACGCCACATTAAGACTGAAGAGCAAAGTGTCACAAGGCGGGCCTCGCAGCTCACAAAGCGCACCCTCGTCTACTAAATCCTCTAGAAACAACATTAGATTTGATGAACCGAAATCTGACAAGCGAAGGTACATAGTCCCTTCCTATTCACTCGTATTTCAACTGGCAATGACACTGCGAATCCAGGAAACTGCTAGTACACTATGTGCGCAAACCAGATGGCGAACAGAAGCTATCGGCGGAGCTTCTTAGTGCTCGCGGTGTCATCATACCAGATGCAGTATATGCTCTGAAGGTACGAGTTTAGCTCGCTTACTCATCGTCTATGCTAATCAACCATCTCGTAGGATTTTATATGGCCACGCATCGATGAGCTCACACGAATTAATGAAGAGAGGGATAAACTTGCTGCTCAACACCCTTCTTCTACTTCGAGCTCGCCCACTTCGCAGCGGCTGCAGATGTGCTTTCACATTCGTGACCCAGAGCTTTATTTCTTGGAGGACTCGAAGAGGTTGGACACGCCCCGTCTGCTTGTCCGCACCGATGTGATCTACCGCTACCTCACCGACTCGCACGTTGACAATCTCGCTTACATAACATCGTTGATGTTGGAGCGATTCGAAATCAGAAAGAGCTCCTTCCTGAACGTACGGTTTCTCCCTTTGGCTGTGGTATTTCTCATTGCTCATCTGGTTATCCCTGACAGGATTCGGGAGAATCAATCTTGCCCCCAATCGATTTCTCATTCAACTACGAACGCATTGGCCCCAAGCTAGACGTCTACGCCCATCTCGATCCCATCAACCTCACCTTCTCCTACCAGGACTACTTACTTCTCAGCAAGGTCATTACTGGACTAGCACCACCATCTAATCCCGACGCTGCCACTCCTGAAAGTGGCGTTCCTGTACCAGGATCGGTCGACTCTCTGCCTGCCTCTGGGCCCTCTGGGATCTCTTACTCTGACTCTGTGTTGTTACGAGGCCCGGTCCACGAACCGCCCCTCTCGGCCTCCCTGCCTGCCACTTTTGATCCTCATAAAGAGGAACAGCTCGCTGTTTCTGCCGGCACGAGTGAGAGGAGGAAGAGCGTAGTCCTGGGGGGAACCTTTTCTGCTGGTTCTTCCTCGGCAGGAGCGGGTACTCCCTGACCCCTGCTTTTTTCCATACACATGCCCCTCACCTCAACTACAGGCACGGCTTTGACGGTGGAACTCGTAGCTGATTCACAAAAGGATAAAAAGCTATCCATCCAGGATGTGCCTTTGATTACACAAGCGGTACAATCATAAGCCAAAACATCAGAATGATTAATCTAACGCCAGGAAATAGATAAATATTGAAATAGGGAATCTTCGCTTGTTCTTCATCAATGATTGCAAGGAGCTTGTGCCGCTCGTGGATGCTCGTATTACTTCCGTCTCGGCACAACTTACCAAGATAACGCCTGAGGTACTTCCTCATTTATGAGGAAGCTGTTATCGTGAGTCTTAGCTGTAACGTGTCATCGACAGATTGAGGGAAACCTTAATTTCAGGCTCAAGGCGCACTACTATAATGTTCAGTACGCTAAGTGGGAGCCTGTCATCGAACCTTGGTCCTGTGAAGTAGTGGTAACAATTGTTCCTGCCTCCTGAACTACTGCAAATGCAGTTATCGCTCGTATTCATACCATTCTTTTGCAGGTGGAAAAAACCACTCTTGTGACTTTTAAGGCGCTCGATATCCTCAACATCAATATAACCAAGGCATTCTTTGATACGATGGACTCAACAATCGAAACGTGGAAGGAGGACTGGAATAATGCTGCCGTGAAGGACATGGAAATGGTAACTCATTATGTACCTTTGGACAAAACTCAAGATGAACGTACTAAGTAGGAATTTCAATAGGCTAAGAAGACTGCCGAAGCGCGCAAGGGATTCTCTCCTCTCTTCCTGTCCAACATGACTGAGCAGCCCATTCGTTGGTGGTTCCCATCTGTACGTTGCACTGTCTCGCTTCATCATCAATATTTTATGAGGACTTAATTTTTTATTATTGATGTGTGCAGCCACATGTTGATCAGCCAAACAAGCGAAAACTGAAAGCTGGTGCTGTTATTCCGTTGCGCGAGGAGCTACAACAATGGGTTGTACCTAAAGCAACCAATTCTCGTTACACCAGCTCTGACGCTCAAAGGTATATCCTTAGCTGGAGAAAACATTCCATTATCTTACGTCCACCCTACCAGAACGATCGCCATTGAGTTACACAAGATTGGAGAGTTCCGCGTCATAAGCAACCTGCCTATTCACAAAGTGGGCAAGTATCTCATCCCACTGATCCCTACCGCAACAGACGAGCAAGTATACGCCATATACGAGGTATGAAAAGATAGTAGTCTGAGCCGGATGAACCTGGCTAACAATCTTCCGAATTATTTAGGTGGCGCTGGTTGACGGTAGCAAGATGCTGAGCCTACGCTCCAACATGTTGTTGCGAAACGAGACATCGTTGAATATTGATGTTCAAGTGCAGAGGTGGAACAAGACTGTTCACAACGAGCTAAAGCCCATGGGTCCGTACTCACTTTTTGCACTAGACATTAAACTGACTAACATATTTCCGTATGCGTTCAGCGCCCATGTCATCGCAGGCTGTACCCATATGGCCCTCGAAGACCCGAGCCAACTCGGTTTGGTTCCGACCTGCTGGCCTATCAGGCAAAGCAAGTCTGAACGAATTCTTAACTGCCAAAGAGTCAGAGTGTGGCTGGTCAGAAACTGGCATCAAGTGCGAAGAATCAATATCACAGAATTACTATCTCAAATGTCCTCCGCTTACAGCCGACGCTCAGCCTTGCTACTTCGCCGTCAATGTTCACGTTCAAACAAAGCCGCATGCTAAGTACGTTGTTGTTTTCTTTCTTTTCGACTCTGAATTCATGCTAATACTAATAATATTCCAGGGAAACACGAGAGGGCGACCATGTTATCACGATATCCCCTCCCCTGATTCTGGAGAATGTGTTGCTATGCGACATGGAGTATGCCCTTGTTGATTCCAAAGCTGGTACGCAGCAAAAAGGGAATCTAGCTCGCGGCGAGCAAGTGTCCGTGCATCAGCACGATCCCGAAGCCGAACTTAAACTCACTATTGCCATTCCTGGTACTATGTCCTGTCTGTAGCAACTTAGTTTCTATATTTATCTCATGTCTGTGTACACAGGCTATAAACGGAGTGTGCTGGTGAACATTACCGGTTCGAATATAGCCAAGAAGATTGACCTCCCACCTTCACGCACCAACGCTCATCATTTATACGTTAACTTGCACAATCGGTACCCCAATTTGCAGGATTACAACAAGGGTGTGCTCAATCTAACCTTGCTTACTGTTCAACAGGGTTAACGCTAGAGGAATTCGAAAGGTATCAGTTTTCGCACAGTTCTGGATGCTTAATCACACTGGCCTTCCGCTGTTCTACAAACAAGTGCCACCTGATCCCAAGGAGATAATCAGTGAAATTAAGGTATGTTTCAGTTCCTGGTTGTTTAACTGATGTCATTAATACCCAACGATGTATGATCAGTTGGCCCGAAAATTCAATCAACTAGAAACAATGGATCCTAAGGACTGGTATGGCGACGCAAAGGGCGGGTTGTTCGGAGAAGTACGTTCCTTACCGACCTTGCTTACGATCTTCAACATGGCTTACCTGCATTTCTTAATTCACCAGAGTGAGGATTTCAAAGAACTTGCACAGCCCACAATGTTTGCCTATCACAAGCGGGATATCGCAGGCAACAAGGCATCAATCAAAATCGCTGACTCCCAATGGTCGAAGGTGTGTATCCCCATCATTACTGCCAACAGTGTCCAGCTGGCTCAACGCATAGTACGCTCTGCTAGCCCTTTTCCATGGAAACAGCCGGTACAGCAGGCGTAGTAGATATACAAGACAAATCTAAGAACTACAAGAAGAAACGCATTTGCTATGAGCTCGGCGTTGATATCGATTTCGCCCCAGGAAAGGTATACACCTGCAAGAATTTATGCCTTCCTTACAGACAATCCTAACGACTGCTCTTTCTTCTGCGTTTGCTGTGTGTCTTCTAGTTTGGTCGCACAAAAGTGGTGACCTTCACTCCAAGATTGGTACTCGTGAATCATCTGGACGAACCGCTCTACTACCAGCAGAAGGGTTTCGATATGCAGTATATTCTGCCACCGAAATCGCGCCTACCATTCCACTGGTTCAACCTCACCAAGGACAACCGCGAAATAGCAATTTGCCGTGGAGAGGACTGGCACTGGTACTGCCAATTCAAGGCATTGATGTTGGAAGCCTCCTAACAATGCGAATAGGACTGGACCATTTTCCGTGGATACCATCGGAACGCTCGTGATCAAGTGCCGAACACGAGGAGGTGAAGTGTGGTTAATGAGAGCTGAGGTCAAGCTCGAGAAAGCCACATGCTTCGTTATCTTCCACGGAGAAGAAAAGATTCCGCCCTATAAAGTCACTAACTGGACGAGTTATCCTCTCACAGTCTACCAGAAGGTACGAATGCATACTATCCTATTAATCTACGCTCCACGCATGAATAACTAAGCCTGAGCCGTATCCTACTTTTTATGCAGACCGTTGGTATTCCACAAGTCTTAGCTCCTCTCGAAACTGTACCGTACTGCTGGGATGCACCATCAAGGGTACGCGCCGATCTTGCTGTTTTCTCTCATCTTTTACTACATGTATTGATACATGGACATCTCAGAAACACGAGCTGACGGTGGAGCTCACCAACACGACGTATGTACGGAGCTATAACTTGGATCAAATCAAAGTGCATAAGGAGCGGCGGGCAATGCTGGCCAATGCTGCACCCTCGGTTGATGGACAAGCGCAGGAGGTAGCCATACAGGCTGAGGTACCAATATCACACTAAACGCGAGTAGGTTGTAAGCATACTGAATTGCTGTTGTTCAGGTGTTCATGGACGGACCGACACGACACCTGAAGATTATTGATGTTAAGAAATTCCCTCAAACCTTGAAACGCGGGTCTCACGAAAATGAAGAAGAGTTGCAGGCACGTATTTTACTCATTGCAACCGTTTCCGTACGCTAACAGACTTGTTTAGGAGAGAGTGAGACGGAAACCCTCGACTAGATACAGCGTGGAGTTCAAACAGGGCTTGGGCATATCCCTCATCGATGCCACTCCACAAGAAGTGGTTTACTTTTCACTCGGCGACATCCATTTCGAGTATTGTATATCGGAAGCTTACGGTGCCTCCTATTTACAATTTGGAGTCCAGCAGTTCCAGGTATACAATGCACACTCGCTTGGGTTTGAAGCACAACACCTCATTATGGAATCATGCAGGTGGACAACATGCTCTACGCAACACCAATGCCAGTGGTCGTATTTAAGGAACCCAATTCGGCTCCTTTTGTATCCATCAACGCCATTAAAATGAACCCCAAGACCCGGGAGCTGCAATCGAACAAGGAGTTGGCTACTGGAATTGGTATGCTGAACTCTGGATCATTTGATGTTGATCTGTTCTAAGTATTACCTTTTAGATTTCTACAAACTGGCACAGTTAAACATGAACGAAATGGACATCTATATCGAGGAGTTGTTTTTGATCAAGCTGTTGAACTTCTTCTCGCTAAACATCTCTAACTGGGGCAAGTCGCAACAGACCGTAGAGGAAGTCACTACCACGTGCGTATCAACTTGCATTGCATCAAAGAAGCGAAGACTGAGCCATACATCGTAATCTTGTTCGCAGTGAGGACATCAGCAGTCTAGTGCGACCCACGTCATCGGTTGAAGCCAAGAAGCTCTACTTTGAGCAGCTGACCATCTCTCCTATTGCCATGCATATCAGTCTGATGACCACACCCAACACTCCAACAGACGAGTACAACATACCACTGTCCCTAACAAGTCTGAACTGGGTATTATTAATACAATTCCACAAATCAGGGAGAATCCGGTACGTTGGGCTTTCGGCGTGCTGGGATTCGGTATCAAGATACCTGATATCGATAGGGCGCCCATTCGCCTTAATTACCTCGATATCCGCCACCCCTTTGCAACAAGCCACGAGCTTGTACAGCGAATTTCGTCACATTACATGCGCCAGGCCATCCGCGAGGTACATCGCTAGCCAACATCGCCAAGACGAATTGCCGGCAAACTGACTTCTCTGTGCAATAGGCGTACAAGGTGTTGGGATCGTTTGACTTCCTTGGCAATCCCGTATCGCTGGTGAGCAACCTTGGCACAGGTGTCAAGGACTTCTTCTTCCAACCGATACAAGCCTTCACCACAAACCCGAAGGACATTGGCGCAGGTCTCTCAAAGGTACAGCTTTCTCTTGGATACACATGTAACCCTGCCCCATTTGAAATTCTGATTACGGTGTGTCTATGCGTAGGGCGCTTCTTCGCTGGTGAAGAACTCCATGGTTGGGGTCACGAACTCGCTGAGCAAAGTGACAGATACGGTCGCCACAGGCATTACCAAGCTCTCCGTCAATCACCAGTTCCAGTACAGTTCTCTTTTTTTTTTTTGTGGAACATTTGTCTCTTGAGGGCAGAACAGTTCACGTACAAATCTAATTTCGATCAAATTTTAGAGAGGAACGCGTGCAACGGATTCGGGAGCAACCAACCAACGCAGGACAAGGTCTCCTGCAGGGAGCCAAGAGCCTAGGTAAGGGTCTAGCGTCGGGCGTCGCTGGTGTATTTGTGGATCCCATCGTGGGCGCCACTAAGAAGGGATCGGATGGGTCCACACACTTCTCCCCTAGCGGACTGGCCAAGGGCATCGCAACGGGTGTTCTCGGGTAAGGATCTCAACATCACCAGCATGACTTGTATCGCACCCCACATCCTCTGATCATTGTACTGTTTTCAGTGTCGCTGTCAAGCCCACAGTGGGCGTACTGGACACGATGACCAAGACTGCACAGGGCGTGCGCAATCAAGCTGACTCTTCACACGCGCACTCGCGCGAGCGGGTCCGCTTGCCTCGCTACATTGGCCAAGACAAGGTTATCCTGGTATGGGCCTGCTGTGGCTTCCCCAATTAGCAGCCACTGGGTGGGATCCTACATACACTCACCCTCCGTCATTGGTGTACAGCCCTATTCTGAGGTCAAAGCGCACGGACAATTCATCCTGTACACCCTCAAGAATGGTGCGTACCAATCCGAGTGGTACCGATTTCACGAGCGCTTCGACGAACAAGGGCGAGTCTTGCTGGTGACTAATAAGTACGTAATGACCATTTCCTTTTTTCTCGTTTCGTGGCTATTATTACTGTTCCTCCTAGACGCCGGTCGACATCGTTCATGTCCTCCTCCTTCTTCTTTCTCTTTCCTGCGGCGTATCACTCCGATCTCCCAAATATTCGCCAACAACCGAAAAATTTGGAGTCTTCCGCTGCACACTTCTCCCTGCAGCACCCCTGATTCCTTCTTTTCCACACTGCCGGCCATGCCAACACTGGCTACACTCGCCACAAGACAGCGCGCTAGCCTCTGGCGCAGTGTTGACATTGTTCCTATCCGGACAGGGCGGTAATGTGGGTCAACTCGGAGGACGGGCCCAAGTACAAGCAGGACTGGCGCATCCGACTAGAGCGTACTGTTTCCATCACCCTTCAGCACGTTGTGCTTGACCCGTTACGTAGGTGCACTCACTTCTCTTCCACGTCAGGATTAAGAGCGGTGGAGCGCGCCGAAGGTCTGGGTGTGCGCTTGGTCGGACCTCCCAAGAGCAAGAAAGCGGGCATAGTATCCGCTGTCACCAGCGCGACGGGCTACTTCCCTCCTGGCCTTTCCTCCACATCCTCATCATCTAGCCCCCTGTCCTCTTCCCCCGGGGCTAGCGGCAGCCCGAGCATCGGTGCAAGTGGCGGCGGCGGTGGCGGCAGCGGCAGTGTGCGGCTCATTCCTATCTCCGACCCACAGTTGCTCGAGGAAGTCTACCAGGGCATCATGCAAGCCATCAACGACGAAGTGTTGGGCGACCACAAGTGGGACGAGATCATGGCCTACGCCTAGGTGCGCATTCTTCACACTGCGCGCTGTGTGTGGCGAATTTCGTACTCATTTTCTATTTTGCGAAAACGAAATCAATTTCGGAACACCTTTTTGAATTTGATTTCCTGGCGACACTCACTAACTTCACGCGGATTGGTCGGAACTTAGAAATGCGGCACGTTACGGATTGGGCAAACAAATCTGTTTCCATGGTTTTTACTTCCGCTGCACAACGACTCCCCAGGTGTTGGCTACGTACACCACGACACTGTCAGCATCTGTGTTCTACCTGACAACACTTGCACCTGGTGGTACAAGTTGCTGCAAAGGAGCAAGCTTTACGAAACAGGAAGGCGGTGCGCAGTCTTTTTCCGTCAGTCAGTGACACCTTTCCCGCCATTTTTTTCGTCAACTTCTGCCAAACCAGACTTATCTCTCCCATTATTTTCTGTTGCACATATAAGACCAGATACAACCTCTTCTTCTTCTTCACTCTGCGCGTCTTCTTCGTCGTCTTCGTCTTCTCTCGCTTCTCCGAGACTTGGCCAATTCTCCCCAACAGACACACACGGTCGTCTTGCAACCAGGTGCTTTCTGTCTGCCGAGTCGACCGTACACTCTCACATTCACACTCGCGTATAACGAAGTGGACACACCAAGTTCGCTGCTGCGCTCCCTCTCTTCATCGCTACCCGTCGTCTTCTTCTTCATCTTCGTCTTCGTCTTCTTCTCTCTCGGTTCGGTTGCAGGGAGCTTGCGCACCCAAGTTTAGAACCCTTCACCTCCTATCAAGCGAACTTTAGCTCCTATCTCGCCCGAGATTTTTAGATTGGCGAAACACACGCCCAAAGCAGAACCGTAGGCGCACGAGGCCAGCAAGCCGACCGACGCTTTTACCACAGGCTCGTTCGAGGCCGACACCACCTTCTTGTCCTTCACTCTCTCCTCGACTCGAGACGTGCCACACCACACCATCACACACACATACAAACCACAGGCACAGATATCGTGTCAAAGCCAAGCCGCGACGAGTCAAGCCAGCAGCTGGCCAATGAAGCGCTACTCCAACACGTTGGAGGAACGGCGTGAGGCGGACAGCGATGGCGTCAGTGGCAGTGAAGCCGAAGGAGGAGAGTTCTTCGAGCCCTTCGAGCTTCGCTTCCACGCCAAGCGATGCAAGCGCGATCAGAATCGACCCGACCCGGCCCGTCGCCTGTTCTTCGATGATGACGATGCCGACAATGGTGACGAGAATGCTGGCCGATGCAGTGGTGACACTGACCGAGTCGACCACGAGTCCAAGGCCAAGGCCGTACGCCAGGAGGCTCGAACGTGGCTCGAGACTCTCACCAAGAGCACGATCAACGCCAAACGCGCGCAGTGGGGAATCGACTTCGAACACGATCCAGCAGAAGGAGTCTTCGCCGTGCCACCATCACCGATCTTTGACACGACGACACCCACGTCGACACCCAGAACTGCTGCAGCGACCGCCTCTCCCACCTTCTGCTCCTCCGCGGCGTCGTTAGCACCGCCGGGACAAGCACTGCCTGCTACGCCATCAGATAGTTCGAGCCTGCCGCTACCAAATCCCCAGTTTTTTCCTTAACCGGGTGAGGCACGACCACCGTCCTCTCTGTAGCTCTCCTCTTCCTCACGCCTACGCCGAGAGCGACGCCTCGGAGTCCCACGTGACCTATTCAGTCTCCTCTCCTCTCTTGCCTACTCTATCCTGCTTGCTTCGTGCCTCCTCCCGCACAAAGAACGAAGACCCATCGTTTTTCGCTTTATAGCCATCTCGCTCCAGCAGGCAAGTTGGGCACGACCTATTCCCTGCTTCCTTCCCGTCGCACGCGGTCAAGCGCGGCCTTTCGTTGACTTGCGAGACTCGGATTAGGTCATTCTTCATTCTAGTTTGTACACAAGTAAGATATCGATATGATGTAATATATCTGGACATAAGTTACTGTACAAGTGTGCGTTACACAAGTACACAAACCATCCCAACGTTGATATTGATGTACACGTCCTATGCACCAAGCAGCTGTCGTACAGCCCCAAGTGCTCGCTTGAGAGACTCGTCCCCGGGCTGCTCCCGCAGCTCTTTCTCGAGAAAGGCCACTAGCCTTACTGGCACGCAGGCCGCACAGTTGGGTAGGGGCAGCAGCAGTTGCCTCGCTTTCCTAGTATGCACAAGGTCGTACAGCACATCATTAAACTCGGAGTTAGTGAAACGGGTAGGCGTGTGATGTGATAGTAATATGACAGACTAGAGTTGAAAGTCAGGGTATAACCAAGAGAAAAATAAGAAAGATCAATATCTACACTTTTGGCTAAGCCCAGCAAAGCGAGGATAAGGTGTGAATTGAGACAGACGTACGCTGCAAAAGGTGGCTGAGCGAGCAGCAGAAGGGTAACTTCGCATCGCAGCGCGTCAAGATCGGCGCATGCCACCCACGCCACGCCGCAGCATTCGCTCCGGTTCGCCACCACGAAGCGGGACATATCTGCGCCAAGAAAAGATAAGATGTATCAAGTTTGCCACCATCATCATCTATCATTCTCTGGTTGAGTGGTCAACCAGCGTTAAAAGCTTAAGCTTTCCTTGCCAGGTGGAATGATACACGATCGTGAATCAACTAGAAGCGCGCAAACGCACTCTCCTGGCGAGGAGTGTCGTACCGGAGCCCAAGTGCCAATCCCTTGTCTCGAACAGGAACCCATCCAGGTCCAGCGTCTCCTGTATTGTGTGTATTATATTGTGCGTTGGGTGCGTGGTACGTGAACGCTTGCGTCAGTGCGCCAAAGCTAAACCCGTTCGTGTGCTACTATTGTACACAATTTACGCTCATCATACACGCACACGTGTGCACAGATAAGGCGCTGCTGGAGGGGGAGTGACACAACCTGTACCTGCACAAGGTGTACGTGTTGGTCGGCAGGTCGCACGCAGTCAATGCCTACATGCGCCACGTCCTCCTCACCGGCCTAGCAGCAACCATCAAGTCAGTGCCACGCACACATACAAAGACACTCAGTGTTGAGGAGGACGACGACATGACGAACCGGACGACCAAGGTTGTAGGGCTCGAAGAGACCCACCAGCGGCCAGCGCGCGGCGCCCTGCCGGCCCTCCTCCCGCACGTCGTCGGCAAAGAGCCAACCCTGATGAAACAAGTTGTGACGGTCTGAAGCCGGCAACCACTCGCTGACCTGCAACCGCAGCTGCCATCGCACGTCGTCCACTGCTGTCGGCGGACCGGCGGCCGGCAGCCGCACGATGCGCTGGTCCTGGGGTACGAGCGCCTGACGCGCGTGTTCCCGCACGACCTCTGCCCATACCACTTCGCGCAGCGGCTGCTGGCGGCCGTCAGGTAACCTTAGCTTGAGATGTGCCCAGACATCACGGCCATCATCATTACCGCCATCATGACCGTGACCTTGATCCGAGGTCATCATTGTGTGATCCTCCTCCTTCCTCTGACCTTCTTCGCCCTCTTCGTCTTCTCCTCCTTCTTTTCCTTCTTCTTGTTGTTGTTCTTCTCTGACTTCTTCTGCCTCCTGGACTCTTCCTTTGTCTCCATCCAGATGCCGGGTCGGCCTCGGGGTGAGATCCACCACCAGCAGCTGAGGCGCAGCGCGGAACGCATCACCGCCACCGTACGAACCCACCACAAGTGTGCACGGGAGGCCCAGTTCTTCGCTTCGTGGCACGACGCCTAGTCCGTAGCCACGATGCCGGCAGTGATGGTCGTCCATGGCTGATGGGCTGATGCTTACACACAATACTAACGGCTCTTTCCTTCACTCTTGATTCGTTGCAATATTTCAAATAGTTTGGTTGGCTGAAATTTCATATGAGGAAGAATTCAAAACATGAACAATGACGAAACAGTTTACGAAAATTCCGAGTTTCGGGTTGTTAGGTTTGCGAAATTGTTTCGTTTTTCCGTTTTTGGAGTGGTCACACAGGAAATCTGCTCCGACGAATCCTTTTTCCCTGTTCCAACCCAATTGACACACATTGGATTCGGTTCCATTATTTCATCCACCGACCTCGCCAGTCATCTGACTATTGATTCCTCCGTCCCTTCATCTTTATCAATTCATCATGAATTTCTTGGGATTCGTAGGAATTTGGATGGCCCTCGTCGCCTGCTTCCTTCTTGCTCCCATTCGTGGAGGTATCTATGATGTTTCCTTTGAATAAAGATCAAAATCAATTAATTAATTTAAGTTTTTGTTTTCATTTGGTCAATCTCAAATTATTTCATGGATTATTTAAAATCAGATTAAATCATAATCAAAAAAAAAGGAAAAGTTTGGCCTGACTTTTACGTGTGTAGATGACTTGGCGGTGCTGCACGTGCCTGCGGGGGAGGTGGTGCTCATGGCAAGCAACACCACTGCCAACGCGAGCGGCTGCTCGGCGCGCAAGGGTTGTGACAACTGTACCGAGTCGTCGTCATGCGTATGGTGCGACAGCGACAACACCTGCAAGGACGGAAACTGGTACGGTCCGGATGGCGAGATCCTCAGCGGCTGCAGTGACTGGAGATGGAAGCAGTGCAAGGGTACGCAGCAACACCTGATTGTCGCAGTCAATCTCATCCACAGCTCGGTAGAGCATAGAAGAGGCTCACTTTCTGCTTCTTGTGAATGTGCACCTTGCAGTGAACGGTAAGGCTGTCTTCTGGTCGGCCGTCGCTATCGTGGGCGCTCTGGTGCTCATCATCCTGCTGGGTCTGCTGTGCTGCTGCTATTGCTGCTTCTGCAGACGCCGCACCTACCAGCGCTACTACGACATCGAAGATCTGCGCGGTACGGCCACCATCATCTCACCTCATATCAAGTTGAGGAAGCTTACTTGTTACTCCCAACTCTGCAGCTAAGGAGAGGGAAGAGAGGAAGCGCGAGGCCGAGCTCAGGCGCAATGCTCTCCACGAGAAGTACGGCACTCCAGGTACGCACAAGTTCCGACTCCATGATGAAACTGGCTTGGTCTCATGCGTGCCCCGATCTGTACTTTGGTGTGTTTGCTCAGAGGAGAGGGCGAAGATGCAGCTGGACGAGTACAACAGGCGTTCCTACTACACGCCCGTCATAAATCAGAACAAGAGGAGCTCCGTTTTCAGCTCCAACTAAAGTTCTGCGTCCGCCATCGGGACACACGTCACGCCTTCTGTGCTTATCCTGTACCTAAACGGTGTTCTTATGTCAGTCACAACAGGCTGGTGTTCTTCCCTCACATGTTGCTCATAAGTTCTTTGGTTCTCAAAGAGGCTGCCGCTGTCTCCCCCACCATCGAGTTTTACATGACTGCGCTGATGGAATGGTAGCATTGGACTGTAGCTCCACAACTGCCAATCTGGAGGTTAAAGTTCTCTCGCGTGTACCTGGTCCGCACTAAGTCCTCTCTTGATGGGAGGTCAAAATCATCATCGTCGTGTGTCCTTCCTAACTGCACAACTCCCTCTGTTCCCTCCATCATGGCCGAAGAAGCCCCTCAGGTTGAAGGTACACCTCTGTCTTGCTGTGCCGACTTGGCTCCAACCATTCCCATTTAGTCTAAGGCCCCTTCGCAGTTGTCAGCGCGCAGCAGGATCAAGAGCCAGAGCGCGTTCCGCCAACGGGTAGCACCAACCAAGAGAGTGGGCTGATGGAACCTAACATGCGGGCAGTCGAGGAAGTGGACGGCTCCCCCATCAACGAGGGCGACAAAGCAAAGCAGGCCAGCCCTGATACAGAGGACAAGGACGAAGCCGACAAGATGCCGACAGGCACGTGGTACCATACACGGTGTGATAGTGCTTCCAACTAAACTGGCTCTGGCTTGTTCGCAGTGGTGCACCATAAGATCGGCCCTGACCAAGCGCCTCCCCTCGGGCTTGCCTGCCATTGTTTCTGAATCCTCCTAACGAGAATAGCCCCTCGATAAAGAAGTTGATTATGGTGCCAACCTTTGGTGAACAGACGCGTCATTACTGAAATGCATGGCGGTACTCCTTGGGTAAGTCCGGGAACACGACTCGGAAGACATCACCATAATAGTCCACGAAGTGCGCCTCCAGACCTGCGGCAAGCAGTGGTGAGCAAGCGAAAGCCAAAGGCATCATCTAAATGAATACACGACTAACCTTCGCGCAAGTAGGGTTCAAGTTCGTCCCAGTCCTTCTTGTTGCCCTCGGGGAACACGACCGCCTTCACTCCAGCCCTGCGTGCAGCGATCACCTGGGAAGACACACCGCAATTGTTAGCATCGCCGAGGCTGTCGCTCGATCACCACAGGAGGGGCTGTACCTTCTCCTTGATGCCACCAACTGGCAGAACTTTACCAGTGAGAGTGATCTCACCAGTCATTGCCAGATCTTGGCGTAGGGGCTTATTCAAAGCCAAAGAGAGCAGTGACGAAACCATTCCTGTGGGAAGTGGGCAGACGTTGGAAACATGTTAACGAATCAAAAGTGTTGATGAAGTTACGTACCAATACCCGCTGATGGTCCGTCCTTAGGGGTAGCTCCTTCAGGCAAGTGCATGTGGAGCGTCGCCTCACGGAAGAATGTCTCATCAAACTCGTCCTCTTGCGTAGCATTTGTGTTAGACCGCTTTCGGGATGTAGTGCTCGTGGTACTGGTGGATTTCGGATTGTCGTGAACCTTAGCCAGCTTGCTCCAGAAAATCTTTGCGCATGTATACGCGATGGAGCAGCTCTCTTGCATAACCTCACCCATCTGGCCCGTGGTGATTAGCCTGCCAGAGCCGCTTCCCTCTTCGTGTTCTTCACTGTCCGCTTCGCTAGATTCACTCTGTTCCTTCTTCTCCTGCCTCTCTTTCTCCTTATTAGCCTTTCTCCTCGCCTTTTCCTCTTTGCGTAGCAGTAATTGATGCTTATCAACCACCGTCTCAATATAAGGCGTAGAGCCACCTACAATGAATAGAGCATAAGTGTAACAGC
Organism: Acanthamoeba royreba; assembly: GCA_000826365.1. Taxonomy (NCBI): domain Eukaryota; phylum Discosea; order Longamoebia; family Acanthamoebidae; genus Acanthamoeba; species Acanthamoeba royreba. Next base: position 952 of record CDEZ01018498.1, on the reverse strand, counting down.
AACTGCATGGAATAATTTGTACATACCCATGGACGTCCAAGCCAAACCCATCACCACACCAGGTGGAGTAATGTCGTAATACCTGTAAGTGTGTAAGTGAAGTGAAGTGAAATAGGAATCCGTAAATGAAGGAGGCGAACCGATCGTTGGAGAATGGCGGTTTGCCAAGGAATTGACCAAGGCTGTCCGAGTTGATTACAATTGCATTCTTCTCGTCGCGTTCGAGCTTGATGCTGGTTGTGCCATCAGCAGAAAGGGCCTCCTCTGTGCTTTCCTCCTCGACGACCTTCTTACTCTTTCGTTCCTTGCGTTTCTTCTTAGTAGCTTCTTGAGGAGCGGCGCCTTGCTGTTCAGCGCTCTTTTCGTTCTCAAGCACGACCTGGTGTGCCACCTTGCGCAGTATTTTATCGATTTGCTGCTGCAGGTTCCGTACTCCCTGTAGTAAAGACTATCAGCTAGCCCATTGTGGAACTGAAATCAATGTTCCTTAAGCCGTACCGCCTCTCGAGCGTAGGAGTGAATGAGCTTACGAAGAGCCTCCTTCTGGAAGTGTACCTGATCCTGGAACGTAACGCTAAGCTTTTTCCCTTCATAACCATACTTTGATAAGCAAAGGGATAAATACCACACTCAAGCCCGCATCTGAAACAGCCTTGGGCACAAGGTACTTCTCAGCAATAGCAACCTTTTCCTCTTCAACATAACCCGAAAGCCTAATAACCTCCATTCTGTCGAGTAATGGTCTCGGGATGGTGTGTAGAACATTGGCGGTGCAGAGGAATAGGACCTGTAGGTCGTGATTACAGTAATAAGTCTCAAACTCCAGCAAGGATTGGAGGTTAGGAACACGTACCTTTGAAAGGTCATAGGAAACATCTAGGTAGTGATCCAAGAACTTGGCATTTTGCGAGGGATCTAGCACTTCTAGCAAGGCACTGGAAGGATCTCCCTT
>CDEZ01018487.1:0-21622 GCA_000826365.1 Acanthamoeba royreba | reverse complement strand
GCATCCATCGGCTTGCCTTCACGCTTGAGGATGAGCTCGGCCCCTCGTCTGAAGCTGGCTCCAGTGCTAAGATCACTGTTTGGATCCTTCTCCTTCTTCACGTTCTTCTTCTTGCTGCCTCCGCCACTCTCTTTTTCACCTCCTGGGCCGTCAGTTCGCTTTTCACGCTCCCGTCGTTGCCTATCTCGCTGCTTCTCTCTCTTTTGCTTCTGAGCCGCTGGATCATTCTCTCCCTCATATCCTAACTCGCCTAGATGAGTGAATTCTTCCAGGATTTCCTTTTCCTTGTCTCGTGCGCTAGTCAGGGCCGTCTTCTTTGAGGACGACGCACGTGGGCGATGGTTTGCCTCGCTTTTGCCGACTGCACTTTTGTGTGATTTCTTTGGAGGTAAATGGGGTGAAGCTCTACCGCTGTCTGGCGGATGGGGACTTCTTCCTGAACCTAATGTGCAGAAATCTAAGCTAACTATAGATATGTGAAATAAATGTCAAAGACACATACCTTGTCGTGGACTTGTACTGCTCATGCGAGGTACAGCCCCTTTGGACGGACTTGGCGTCATGCTAGTTTCAGGAAGAGCTGTGGTACTCCTGATTCTCCGTCGCTTGGTAAGCGAACCGTTGCCAGGCTCGTTATTGTTACTGCTATTTTCGTGCAAAAAGTCTTCAGTCGGATGGGCGGCAGGTGACGGTGGTTCTGACCGTGCTGTAGAGATTTCCTTGTTCTAGTTGATAGCTATCTATTAGCAATCTCATGATTGAATGATCACTATAAGACATACCTGTGGTGACGCAGCGAGATCAAGCTTTCGCTTTCGGGGAGGGATAGCTTCGGCATCGGAGATTGGTTGATTGCCCTCTTCATGGGCCGCAAGTGTGTATGAGAAGGACAATTTAGCCAGATTCTCAGGCGTAAGAGGTGGGAGTTCTGCTTCAATTGCTTCTGTTGATTCGCGATTATATGCGGGAGGAGGCGGCAGGCCTAGACGCTGTCCCCAATACTCTTCAAAGTACTTGGCCTGAAAACGAATCGGAAATGAGATAAGCACGCAACAATACACAAGAAGGTACCATCCTACCTTCCAGGGATCAAGCACTCTCTGGGGTCGCGCGGTGAAGGCTGCCTCATCGCCACTAACTTCCAACTGTCCCGCTCGCTGCAGTTGCTGATATTGTTGCAGTGCAACGCTAAGGTGGGTGTTAAATCGGAGGCACTCTGCTAGAGACTGGTGATCACGCCGATCGACTTCCGGCAACAGAAGCATCAATCGGTCCCTCTCCTCAGGGCTGAGTTCTTGCTCAAATACTTCGAGGTTTATAATGCCCTGCGAAGGATTACCAACACCAAATATTAGCCTTATTCTGCTATCATCAACGGGTAGACTTGCCTGTCGTAGCAAGTGTGAATTTAATTGTACCTTCAAATCGATGTCACACACCTCGGAGATAGCGGACCGAAGGATTTCTTGGTTCGCATCGGTACGAGTTCGCTTTCGTTTTGCTCGCTTGGGTTGCACACCACGTTTGCCTCCCTTGAGTCGAGGAGCAGGATCAAACTCGCCATCGGATTCAACCTCACCCTCCGATACTGCTTCATCGCGTTTGCTATTTGTGGAGGCCCTTCTTGCTCTGTGCGGCTTCCTTCCGCTCATGTCTGGTCCCAAAGGTGATAATCTCTCCGCCTTAAGTCCTATGTAACGACCTGACATTAGCCTTGAGAATACCTCGAGTGTGACAAAAAGCTTACCTCGCTGATCCGGTGAATCAGGCACGGCTGGCGTAGCTTTCCTATTAGACGTGGGGGTTCGCATAGGGGATGCGTTCGCAGACGCACTGCGAGGTACCGCTGTTAGGTTACGCCGGGATGAGCTGCACCAAGAACAGTAGAATGTGAGCATATGGTCAGCTTGCGCGCTCAGATTTAGGCTTAGCGCACCTAGAATTCAAGCCCCTACTCAAGCCAAAGGAGGCCCGTTGTTGAACTAGGACCTGAGCTACGAACTGCGAGAACGTTTTCAGCTCATCAGGCCCGAGCGCGCACACCAGCGAGAGGAACTGCTTTTTGGCAGCCTCCAACCTCTCTGTGTTAAAACTGCTTGGAGTCGTGGTCGTGGTGCCATTGTTGCTATGCATGTGTAGCTCTTCGTCATCGATCGCGGACACCTTTTGCCTTCGTTCGATGCTCTCGTTATCCATCGAGATCTGCGGATGCTCGTGCTGGCTTCTCTCTGATGCGCTTGGTCTATTCTGATCCTTTATGCTGGTGTACCCGCGCAGGTAGTGAGCCTGGCTGTTGTTGGTCGTGCGCCCTGTTACGTACAAACACAAAGCGTTAGACAACTGCTTGCTCGCAATTCATCGATAGAGCTCCATGGTACTATACCTGGCTTGGATACCACTCTTGGTCCCGAGGTCAGGGCGTTCGGTTCGTACAGAGCAGCCAGCTCGCGGTGCAAAGGAAAGCCCGCACTGCGCTTCCCGGAGCCCCGCGACGCCCGCGACGGCGTCGTTGCCGCCTTTGCCGGCGCCTGCTCCCCCGCCCGCTCTCCTTCTTTCACTGGCGCCTCCTCGGCCAGCTTCGAGGAAGCTGCGGCAGCCTCCCCCTTCTCCTCCTCCTCCGCGCGCTGCTCGACCTTCTCTTCCTCCACTATAACGGCGTCCCGCTTCATGAACACTGGCATAGGAATCTCTTCGTCATCGTCTTCCATCTCGATCGGCGGAGGCGGGGGCGACAAGCACTCCTCTGGCTCCATCTCATCTTCGGCCTCCACCGCAGTACCTTCACGTTGTTGATCCCCGCCGTCGTCGTCAAGCAGCCCCTCTCCCTGCACCCTGCGCTCCGCCAAATCCATCGGTGCCGCCCCGACTACAACTTCATCGGAGCCGAGTACGCGGGCCGCGCGGTTCTTCTCGACACCGCTCCAGCCGGGCGCCCACATGGCCGGCTGCGGCGCTGCCGGTTTTGACGATGAAGAGCCCGCCACCGCGGGCAGTCCATTTCGGGTGCCGCAGCTCCCCGATGAAGACGCCAATTCTGCCGGGGCAGGACCAGTACTCGGGGATGGGGATCCTACCATGGCCTCCGGTCTCGGCACAGGCGAGGAGGAGCCATCGCGAGGCGATCCGGCAAGCATGCCAGCCGCTTCCATTTAACCGGGTACCGCGATGAAGGACGTCTTCGAGAGCCCCGTGTTGCCGCGAATGCGATTGGGGGGAGATGGGAGGGATGCACCGGTATCGCGCTCGCTCTGAGAAATCCGATCGATAATGGGAGACCGTGTAGCGCGCGAACAGGGAGCGAGATGTCGAACACCTCTCGTTGCCAGCTCTGTGAAGGCAGCCTGACCGGAAAGAGCCGCCAAACGGCTGGGAAGGCCGGTAATTGATGAATCCAATGGATCCCTTCCCCCTCTTCTTTCCCCTCTTCCTCCCCTTGTTCTTCCCTTTCTTTAAAGTTGTTCGGCCCTGCTAGTGCCTTCGGGGCCGCTTGCTCCTCTTCCGGAGGAGGTGGTACGCGAAGGAGGCCAGGGCACAATTTAAAGGAGTATGCTGACGTCATGGTTAACACATACCAGAAATTCCGATATTTCTTTCCTATTTTTGTATTTATTTGGGGTGGCGAAAAGCACAGCCAAGGGTGCGGGCCGTGATGGAACGCCCATCGAAGGCCTATGACCAGGTATTTTTCCTCTAAATTATCTATTTCTTTTAAGTACTTTATTGTTTACAATTTGTTGGTACCTGGGTTTATTAATTTAATAAATCAATTACTACCACCAGGCGGTGTTGGAAGCAATCCTGAATGAGTCCTCTGATGATCCGCTCCTGGAGGACTCTGGCATTAGCATAGAGGAGATTCTTCGTGGGGGCGCAGATGGTGAGCGGAGGGGCAGCAGCCAACGCCGAGGCTCAACTTCCACTGCCTTCTCTTCTTCTTCTCCTTCTTCTTCTTCTTCTTCTTCCTCCTCCTCTTCTTCTGTCCCCTCTTCTTCTGTCCCCTCTTCCGCTGCCACTACGTCACCGACCAAAGCACTGTCGGCGACTTTGGCGGCTGCTTCAGGTACGGTCACTTGGCCGCAGTTGTTGTGCTCCTCCTCCTTGGGGACACTGCCTGTCCGATGTGTGTGTGAAGGAGTGTAGGGTCAAGTTGAAGCAGTGTCTTCGATCACTCCGGAGAGAGTGAACAAGGACAAGGACACCCTACATTCATCACTGATTCATGATGTTTCTGCACAATGTCATCACCCGGGTGCAGGTGCAACACGAGAGAAGGCGCTGCCGGTACCACCACAAAGAGCCGTGCTTCTCTTGTCCTCGGGCACGGCAAACACGTCGCAGAGCACGGGGCTGTCGACTCCCTCCTCACGCTCGCGTACCTCTTCATTGTTGGTACAGTTGATCATTCCCACTCGATCCCAAGCGAGCTTGTTTTCATACCCCTTTCCTTATCCCGTGAATGCATTGTACAGAAGGAGAATCCTTCACGGGCGGTTGATGAAAGCGTGCTGGAGGTACTTGCCTTGCCTAAACATCCCTGTTAGTGTATTCATCCTCAGACTCTGCATGCAGAAAATATTGAACGAGACAGATGATGAAGTTGATCTGCTTATCGGATCTACGGCGCCAGGCAGTACTAGTGGGAGGCCTATGTTGAACTCGTCTGGTTCAAACTCTTCATCCATTCGTGCGTCCAAAGATGTGCCCTCGATGACCAGCGCGCAGGTACCCGAATGCAACCTATGAGCTGCATTTCACCGATAGAATTTTCTAATACGATGCTCAATTGATCCCTCCAAGGCGGCCATTGGTCGTGATGTCTTTTCGAATGGCAAAGATGTAAGTTCCAACCACAAGGAACTTAAGCTTGCAACTCTGGACATGCTGCGGTACGATCGTCGAGTCTTTTGCTGGCACGACTGTTACTTAGCCCACGCTACTAACAGACAGCGTGAGGAGAAGCAACCAATTTTGTTGCCTAAACCGTTACGGAAGATCTCGCAAACTATGTCGTCGGAGGCCATGAGAAGAGAAGCAGGCTTTCCTACGTGCATAGCGGTACGTATCCACAGATTCTCGATCTCTGCTGCGGTATATGCTCACCAGTAAGACTACCATGCAGATATCGGCCCGGTTCATTGCAGTCGGGACAGCGCACGGACTCATCCTTGTCTTCGACCATCGGCAAGACCTGAAGCGAATTATGGGCACTTCCATAGGTGCCTCTATCTCTTCAAACAAACCCGAAGATATGTCGCTTACACTGAGTACCCACAATAGACTTTGAGTATGGACCAGTAACAGCGGTAGATATATGTGAGCTGCCTGAGAACGTATGGCTCGCCTGCGGCCACGAGCAAGGTCATGTCGTCTTATGGGACGCCCTCACTGGTCGAAGGTACGTCTTAAGATTAGGTTGTTTAACACTGTCTAATGACGAGGTGCAGTGTAAAAACGCTGAACGATATTCATGAGTCTGCCGTCGTGAGTCTGCGATTCATCAATGACAAACCCAACCTCATCTCTGCTGACCTCACTGTATATGTCCTTTAGCATCACTTGCGAACTGGTGCCTGACATCTTATTCCTTGCTCTAGGGTCAAGTGTTCGAGCTCACCCTTGTTAAATCATTCTGGTCCGGCTGGAATCTCGATGTATCAATGATCCTTGATGGCAAGGCAGGGCAGATTCTCGCTATGGCACCGCTCATTCCCTGCCTCACCATGGAGCATCCGATCGAATCATCCGGCCTTATTGCATTATGTGTGGCCAACCTGGTACTTCGCCCACACGCCTCTGTTTATGGGTTACTCTTTGTTAACAGCTTCATTCACGTGTTCAATCCTGTGTATGAGCAGACAATGATCGTGCGCCTGTATCCCACCGTGGAAATTCTATACAAGCTTCCGCGTCCCTCTAAAGAGGCCTCTGGCATGAACGTCAAATCTCCAGTGTTGCCCTATCTGGCTTGGCGACAAATGGCATCTCGAAAGGGTGCGCTTCCACAGCCTGTGTTACCTGCAATGATTGATTCTTACATGTCTATAATGCAAGATGCGGGAGGAAGGCTTCGAGTATACGACCCAATGCTTGCTGTGGCATGGGGAGCTTCTATTCAGCTTCTCCAGGTGTCGTATGAGCCTCAGCGTGGTCAGATTCAGTTCGTCCCACGCGGCACACACAAAAGCGATACAAACATCTCCGGCATGGATTGGCTGGGTCAACGTGTGATCGTCTTTCTAAATGTCAAGGACCAGCTGCGTGTCTTTGATCCCTTCACGGTCGAAGAAATCGAGACAATGGACATCAAATCACTGGGTTTGGTCTATCACACACGCTTCGTCAACGCTGATTCCTTCCACCATTCATTCCGAGCTCACAAGGTGAAATCATTCCACCGTTTTGTGCTCCCGCGTTGCCCTTACGCTGTGCGATGTGACAGGAGCGCGTGTACTTGCTGGGGATGGAAAAGATCCACTCGGCGCACATCCTGACCTCGGAGGAACGGCTTGCTATCTTGATAGATAAAAACAAGTGGTTAGATGCCTTATCTCTGGCCTTGAACTTCTACGAGGGCCATGCGAAGGCCGTTGTGGGTCTGCCAGCCGACCAAGCTGCACGAAAAGAGATCATGTCGGATAAGATCATTGAGATACTCATCTCGTATGTACATATCACTACGACGGTACGCCTTATTGTTTCTTTTGAAACTTCATCCGTTGCTCACTCCGTGTACAGAGTGAGCAGGCGCGGGAACAGGATAACATTTGGGTCGACGTGTGCGTCGTGTGCATGGAGTATCTACTTCACATTAACCGTACAGAGGTTCTATTCCGAGACATCTACTCGATGTTTGTTCAGGGCGAGAAACAGGAATTATTCTTGCAACTGCTCGAGCCCTTTATCCTTTCCGATAGGTACGTGATAAGTGAATTGGTGGTCTGGACATGAAACTCACTCACGCTTGTTTAGGCTCAAGTATATCGGTCCAGAGGTCATGCAGGCGTTTGTCGAATACAACGCTAAGCTCGGAAAGCTCGACGTGGTAGAACAATGCATCCTGCATTTAGATATAGCTTCTATGGACTTCCATCAGGTATACTTGTCTCGCTCTTCCAGACGTATCCACCAACTTACATGAAACACTTGCTTTAGGTTGTGACTGTGTGTAGACAACATGATCTGTGGGAGGGATTGATCTACGTGTACAACAAGGGGCTTGAAGACTACATCACACCGTTGGACTGCATGATACAAGCTCTTCATGCGACAATGGATGCGCCTCCTGGAGGGGACATTGATGCTGCTCGCCAGTGGAGTGTACGCATGCACGGGCTCGTAAATAAGATCCTCTCCTACCTGTCTCTGTGCCTCAGCGGTGCGTCCATTACGCCCTCTTTGCTCAAGCATATTCCTGCAACGTGCGTATGATTCATCTTGTTTGTTTGACAGCGAGCAAAGAGGATCCCAAGGCATCCGTGCCGGCTCAACTTATCACAAAGTCAAAGAGCCAAATCTACAATTATTTATTTATTCCTTCATTGCCACAAGGTATGTGTGCAATCATTCTGCCTTTGTATTCGATATATATTCTCCATCGAGTTAATTCAAACCTCAAACGTAGAAACACGAGAGTTCCCACGACTGTGCTGGCTTGCTCAAGTGGACATGGCAGGATTTCTTCAAGTCATGGGCATTGCGCTAGAGGATCCCGAGCGAGCCACCAGTTCTCCTCTGAATCACCAGACGATCTTTCACATTCTTCAGGATCTCATCCTCCCTCCTCCCGCAACGGGCATCAGAACCCAAGCGAATCAATTTTCGGTACCATTATTGTACTTCTCGACACATACAACCACACTTGATTGCTGATTGTAGTTTTCTCTCATCAGGCGGTGGATGTCGGTCTATTCCTAAACTTTACTGGCAAGTATGTCGCTAAGAAGGCCATCAACGTTTCGGATGAGATGTTGAAGCGGGTGCTCGCTCACCTAACACGTGGAGGCACACGCGAAGACGGACTGGAGAGAGAGCAGCTCATGCTCAGCCTTGTCGCTTCTCATCCTGGCCTCTTGGACGAAAACCTTTTGGCGCAGCTTGAAGTAGCCACGCCCTATCCCTTGTACGTCGTCCTCGAACAGCTATTTCCTGTGTCAGTCTAATCCGCCGTTATGCAGTTACGCTGTTTCGGAACTGTGGTATCGCAAGACAAACGACTACAAGAACATACTGAAATGCTTCCTTAATCATCCCACGCGCAAAGTACGTTTCTCATGTGAACTGCACTCAAACAGTAACACTCACACTCAATGATTTCCTCGGATGCAGCAACTTGTATTCGGAGCAATTAAGGAGATGTTCGGACAAACAACCACTAATGAAAAGACGAGAGAAATGCTCTTAAAAGAGACACTAAGCGTTGTACGGGATCTGATGAATGTCGATCCAAAGGAAACAGCGGCTCTCATTCAGAGTTTTGTGGCTCCTGGTACTTTTATCCGCTCCATTCATGACACACTTTACATTGGGTGACACGACTTCATGCTGCGTGCAATACTTTAGGAGACGATGAACAAATCACTCGAATTCATCAGCAAGTGACACGTGTACTCCGGGCCTACCCTCGCCTCCTTTTCCAATACTTGCATACCTTGCTTGGGCCACGTAAGACGACAGAAAGGTATCACCACTGACCATGCATCAATCTATTTCAGTTAGACTGAGCCCTTCCATTGAATCAACAGCGCGGCGGAACAATTAAGAAGGACTGGACAAACGGCGCGAAAGGAGCTCCAAGAGCTGTACTTCCGTCTGATGTGCGAGTATGAGAAAGGACAAGTGCTGAGCTACCTCGAATGGCTTGACTCCTCGGGAGAGGTCATGCTTCCCTTGGATTTCTGCCTCCGGGTACGTGTGGACATTCGGATCGCGTCCTGGCGGATTACTGAGTATTGGTCAATGAATTAGGTTACACGAGAGTTCAACTTGGCCGACGCTCAAGCGTATCTTCTAGAAAGGATGGGCGACCTGGTGTCCGCCCTAGAGATCCTGCTTAAGGATCTTGAGAATGCCATACAGCAAATGATAAAAGCTCACCAAGCTGCTCCACCTTCGGCTACTAGTGCTTCACCTTTGACTTCGGTTCAGGCACGACGAGGTAACGTTTGCCCATTAAGTTCCTTTCATTTGGTGCTGACTTATGTCCATGCTTACTCGACAGCGTTCCCCGAAACACCGGAAGAGAAGGCTGTCGTGGACGGGGTCAATGCAGCCATCGCTCTGTGCCAGCGCAATTCGCAGCGGGTGGAGGAATCGGAGAACGAGGTCCTATGGTTTAAGTTACTCGATGCAGTCGTAATACCTCTGCGCCGACTAAAAGGCCAGAGAAACCGCATGAAGGTCGCTGCCGGTAATTACGTGGTGGGAAGTTCTGCGGCTAAGCTCGCCCCAGCTACGGGCCCTAACCAGAAGATGGACAGTACGTACTGCAAACTGATCTCACTAGTGTCACTGCCTCAACGCATAATATGGGAACTACAGGTCTTAAGCGAAGTAAGCAAGGCTTGGAAGAAGTGATGCGAGTAATTCTTTCGAACATGATGGGCCACGTCCACTTGCGAGCCATTCTGGACAAAATAGTGATGGAACACGGTGCTGATGAGTTCGGTGACTTCCGCTGGATTCTCTCAGGTGAGTATTTCTGCTTTCTTCAGCCCCATTGAAATCATGCTCACTGTCACCAATGCCCAGCGATGACGGATCAGTACTCATACGAAATCTCTACCATGCGTACGGTTCTTCATCTGCTACACGGCGATAGTAACCGCTTGGTCCAGCAGCTGTACAAGGTGCAGCGAAGGTACGTTATTGTCACCGGTTTTTAGTTCTTGCTTGCGAGCTCACAGTTCTGTCTCCAAAGGGGAGTATCCTCTGGAGGAAGCACATGCAGTCAGTGTAGTCGACCATTCCTCGATTCCAGTGCCCTCACCGCCTCGCCCGTTCCGGCTGAAGGTGAGGCCGAGGGCCAGGTGGAAGCAATGATGCCTGCTGGTATCGCCCTCTTCCCCTGCAATCATGCTTTCCATGCACCTTGTCTCGGTCGAGCCCGGGCTTGCCCGATCTGTACCAAACAGAAGCGGACGCAAATCAGGTATGTATCCTTGATGAGTGCGAGAGTGCAAGATTGCTGACTTGATCAAAACAGTGCAAGTATGGATGACTTACCCGCCGTGCCCGCGCGGTCGCAACTGAGCATTCAAGAACAGATACAAGAGATGATGTCCACTACCAAGGGTTCACTGGTATACACTCCAACGGCCTAAACCTGCGGACGAGAGCTCACTTTGCTGTTTGGACGATGTTCAGGTGCATGGTGGCGCAGCTAACGTTAACGGCTATACATTGAAGGACTATATTGCGCGCCTGGACAGATACAAGCCAAAAGAGTACTCAAGAGTACGTGCCACTTTCACGATCCACACCAGAGCAGCCACATTGATCGCATTCTGGCCTCCATTATAGTTGCAAATGTTGTATAAATTGGCCGGCAAGGAGCGACAAGGCGCACGACAACGTCAGTCGACAACGATAGCTTCCTCGCCAGGAGGGCGGCAGTCTTCCCAGCCTAGTGACACGGATCGAAAGGCCTGGCGAGGAGCCACTCGCCTCACCCCTGAAGACATACAACGACAGGGATTCCGCCTCTCTTCTTCGCAAGTGCCTACTCAGCCACGAAGTGGGTGAGAAAACGATCTACGTTGGTGTTGTTGTATTCATGTTCCTCATTTTTGTGACAACAAGGTGCCAGCTGGAGTGTACACTCGACACTGCAGTGCAGACATCAAGGCCTTTTGATCCTTAGCTTGCTGCTGTTGATCTGTCTGATGTTTCAGGACAAGAAACTGGCGGAAAGCCAAAGCACGGAAGGGGAGAGGTTTCTCTGACTGTTCGACCGAAAGGCTTTGTTTGATCCGTTTGACATCAAGAAGTTAAAGACAAGGCAGAGGAGGCTGCACAAACATCGAGAGAGCAGGATGGCGAACACTGAACAGACCAGGCTCATGTATGTAGTGGTGGGCGAGCCCACCGAGAGGCCAACCATAAGGCTGGGTGTCTTCCTCCTACTCGTGTTTGGCATTTGGTTTCCCCCTCTGGTACACGGTTCAATCCGGGAAGCAGCTGAACTGTTCTTCTCAACTTCGCCTCTGTTTAGTGGCTGGCCGGGTTCTTGGTGAGTAGGATGGACCGTGACCCCGGCACTCGAGCACTGGGTAATGGGTGCTTGGGCCTCTTAGCGATGTTCACGATCATGACCATCCTCAGCCTTTTCTACTTCCGCCACCTTCATCACGTCCACCCGGAGCCAGAACCTAACCCGGATCCGGCGCTCTCATGCCATGAACCTGATGGTTACAAGTTTGTGTATCCGGACAACCTCCTGGACGATGGCGGCGACAACGCTGTTGGGGACTCGATGGAGGTCTACTGCTACAATGGTCTGTGGAGGGCGTGCCTTTCAAAGGAGGATTGTCCTTGGCGACGCGGCGCCAGCTTCTACTGGGACAAACGAACCTGCTCGCGAGCGGGCATCGAGAGAAACGGATTCTTCGCTCGCTTCTACGAACAGCAGCCCAGAGGCTACGGACCTTTCTGGCAGTACAAGGAGTTCTACTGCTCACCTGACGAACAGCTCTACTTTCATCCTCTTTAGAGGAGATGCTCTGCATGCATTCAGTCCGCAATAACAAGAGTCTGACGTTGATGAATACCTTCTTCTTTGGGCTTGGTAGATGTTCACCAGAGCTGACGAAAGCTAACTTTATTAGGCTTGCCTCTCAGCAGGAAAAAGATGATAGACAGAAAGAACGAACAGCTGGAGGTGTTGAAAGGGCAGAGGCTGTACAAGATACGCGTCGCTCCGTAGTGCTGACCGGTATGCGCACTTACGACACGACGAGGTGTGGATGGCGTGAAGAACAAGGAGGCCGGTAGAAGCGCGGATAGGGGACGCGAGGGATGGAGAGGCAGGCGGAAGACGGAGATGTGTGCTGACATATCTATAGGCCCTTGGCCGGTGGAGTCGTCCATCGGCTGAGGGCGCGAGGCAAAATTAAGTGTACAATGCGTGATAGAGAGAGAGTGGGTGGCTCCGCTTGTTTACAGAGAAGGCTGAGGGAGCGGGGCGTAAGAGACTGTGATGGGGAAGATGAGCAGGAAGGTTGAGCAGCAGATTAGGAGGCCTGTGGTTGGTTATGCTGCAATCTCTTAAGAACGTCGATGAGGTTTGTCAATCCCCAGACGTAGCCATCGTCCTGCTCTCTCCCGCTAAGCATGTAGGTGTGCGCGAAGTCGATCATCTTCAGCTCGGTCCTCGTCCCACATCCTTCCATTCGCTCTTCGTCGCCGTCTGCGCTTTCCTTTTGTTCCTGCTCCTCCACTTCCTCGTCGCCTTCATAAACGAAGAGTAGAGATGTCGAGTAGAGTCTATACACCACTTGCTCCGTGAATGTGTTGAGCAGTTCCTGCAACCTTTTTACAAAGCTTGCAATGACTTTCGTCTTAAGAGCGCCAGTTGGCGAACTGCGGAAGTACCTGCGCAAGGAGTAACGAAGCATAATTAGCGTTCACTCATAATTCCATTTGGTATGTATGTGACATACGTTTCAAGGTGCTTAACCAGCTGGTCCTTGTTGGCTTTGCGGCCCTCGTACTTGTCGATTTGTACATATGTTCGGGTGTTGGGCTGATAGACCTGCAGAAAGGAAGAAGTATGAGAATGGGGATATGGCTTCGCTAAAGAGAAATAATTTCTACCTTGACACCCATAAGCCGGATGCCCATTGAACCAGAAGTGGTCGAGTTCACCTTGTTGATCTGCCCCTGGATCTTGTCGGGGCCTGCATGGTCACCGTAGGCTCTTGTGCCAACCTGGATAGAAGTGAACAGAAAGAGGAAGATGAGTTAGTGTCTCAGGCAAGAAACGTGGGCGCGCCAGCTCCTCCTTCGTGTCGTCCGCTCCAAAGCACGGCCCCACCAAGGTCCAGCCCATGGAACGGCGGCTCGTGGGAAAAGAGGGATTTTATTCCCTTCTTGGGAACGATATGACAGATAACGAAAAATAAATATAAAAAGTAAAAAGCGGATAAATAAATAATAATGGTTCCGGCCAATCGAGCTTCACCCTTCGGGTTAGTCCCACGCGGCAACCAACAATAAACCGAAAAATAAATAATAAATAAAGAGAAATAGAATTTGCTATTACATATGAGGAGAAACGAACCTTGATATCAAGTACACAAGGCCTTCGGAATCCGTGCGTGATGTCCTCGATCACGATGTAACCTAAGAACAAATAAAGACATTAAGTAAATTAGAATGGCTTCGGGACACCAGGTTGTCGTGAATAGGACAAGGCGCCAAATACACCACAAGATGATTCATCAATATAGACTACTGAACAATTACACTTCCGCTACAAGTCATCACGTCTCCGAAAGATGGTCAGGAGGAGAAGGGCAACACGTACTGAGTAGAGTAGAGGGCTCGACGGTACTCTCACGTTCTAGCTTGCCGACGAGCATCAACTCTAGATGGCGCGACCAGGAGGCCACCTCCCCGCGTTCCATCTTCTTGCGGAGCACCTCTGCCATATCGTGGTCCGTATCCGAGGATGGTTCGCCAGCGGCGGCGCAGCCGGCGCTGCCATTGGGAAGGCGCTGGCTGTCGTGGCCGGTGATGACTCGCATCAGCTGTTCGCGGGTGAGCTCGACGCAACCGAACAGATGGGGCACGAAAGGGCGGTAGCGCGGGTGATCTTGGAGGGAAAGGTAGAACCACAGCTCGCGCGGGTAGAGGGGCTTGCAGATGTACCCATTACGCGCCTTCAGGACTACCCGGTGACCCGAGATCTGATTCCAGAACGAACCTACGACCTCGATCTGTAGGGCATGCTTTCGCTTCCACTCGCGCTCGTCAATGTCAATGTCGATCCCGTAGCGCGTGAGCGATGGAGGCGGCTTGATGGGGAGGCACAGACTCTGCGACGACGAGGCCGGTGGCGAAGAGGACAGCATGGGCACCATCGATGAAGAAGACGGGGATGTCGAGGGAGAAGGAACAAGGGCAGAGGAAGACCCACTATTCGCGGCAGTCGTTGATGCTGCTGTTGAGGATGATGCCGTCGTTCGCGCACTCGATGTGCTACTGGGCTTCAATTTCTGTACAGTGTTCTCGGCGGATCGACCCATCCTCCGTGTCGAGAGAGAGGATGGGCTCTCGATTTGGACTTCGCCCGCGTGCATTAGAAGGGGCTGTGGCGGGGGGAGGAAACAATTTCCGTAATATTAATTAATTTGTTGTTTTCAATCGATCCCGTTGTGTACGAGGAGTAACACGCCGGCGTAGAGATGGAGATATAATCTATTTCAATATTTCTCTCCTTTTTCTTCCTCACACCAGATCTGTTCGCTATGAGACGTAGAGGGAGTTTCGCTGAGGAAGGCGGTGGCGCACGCCGCAGGTAAACCACAGAAGGTGTACGCGAGTGGAGGGAGGGTCTGTGTGAAGAAGAAGAGATCAGCAGAGACGACGTTGATGGAAGAAGATGTGGAAGAGCGTATGGCGCGTGCAGCTGAAGCCGATAGAGAAGTGTTAGTCGGTTGTTCAGCAGCAGTGGAAGTTTTACCCGACATTTACACGCGTGTCGACCATAAATAAACACCACGCAACGAAACGGAACGCAAAGATTACCAGATATAACCCGAATTCTCGACGTCGCTGACTGGTTCCTTAAAAGGCAGCCGAGGTATGTAGAAGATATTTGCGGGTTATTTTGGGGCATTGTCCAGTGCTAAGGAAAGTCAGGCGAAACTACGCCGACAGCAGGCGTGTGGGCGATTCTTGGGGATCGGCTGAGCTGTCCGGTACGCAAAGACAAGCCCGTGTGAAAGCTTGTCTTTCTTTCTTGGGGGACTGGCAACTCGCGTCCTCCAGCAAGACAGGTCTTTTCATGGCCTGCCGCTTGCTTCGGCGGGCCGTTCGAGGGACGTTTTGCTAATCGTTCCGTAAACTTTGTTTCAACACACAACATTCCAATGAAAATTCGTATTCTCCGTCCACTAACAAAGAAAAGAAGTTAAAATCGGAAAGAAATTCCAACACGAACGTAAGAGCAATGGGTGTTTGCGAGGCCAGTGCGGCCGATGGCGACAGCACAGAGAGCCGTGTCCTGTTGGCCTTCGGATTGACCACGCTGGCCGGTCTGGCGACCACCGTGGGTGCTCTTGTGCCCATCTTTGTGCGCCACACCAAGCCCAAATACCTCGCCTCTGCGCTCAGCTTTGCTGCAGGTAAACACTCACTTGTCCATTATTTTTCAACTTTATACATTTAAATTTACATTTTCGACATATATTTTTAAACAATTTGAATAATTGAATAAAAATACAAAAGTAGAGCTGATAATTTGCTGCTGACGTGGTGGCCTGGGTGTCTGCCAGGGGTGATGCTCTACGTGTCGTTTGCGGAGATAATGGACAAGTCCGAAGAGTATCTCTCGTGCACTACGGAACACTCGGCCTTTGCTTCCGTCGGCTGCTTCTTCTGTGGTGTACTCGGTGCGTGCACAGAGCTAGATCAACGTCCCCGTGGGGATTGCACTGTGCAACGCTGATCTCACAAGTGTTGGTAACGGCGCAGGTACCATGGCGCTTCACCTGTTCGTTCATCGGCTGGAAGAGTTCCCGCTGAAACGATTCGCGAAGACGCTCCTCCGGAAGAAGAGCTACGCTACATATGGCACAACGATGGTTGATGAAGATGAAGAAAATGATCTCTTACGAGATACAGAGGAGGCGCAACCGCTTTCTCTTCATCAAGAGCACGCCATCAGGCGTACAGCTTCATCTACGATCAACGATCACAGTAGTGAGAGCGGAGGCGAAGCAAGGGACAGTATGAAGAGTTCATCTGACCAAAATATCCTGGTTAAGGATTTGCTACGTGACGACGATGCAGAAGGAGCTAGCACCAAGCAAGTTCGACAAAGTAAGTAGCAGGCTCACCCTGGCACACTTTGACTGTTAAACTAAAATGGCCAAGCTTCAGAAGACGAGGGGCAAGCGAACACGCTTGGCGATAAAGATCGCCTAAAGAAGATGGGACTAATGACGGCCCTTGCAATTGGACTGCATAACTTTCCTGAAGGGATGGCAGCATTCGTAGCGACCCTCTCTGCCACCTCTCTGGGCCTGGCTGTTACGTGCGCCGTAGCCATACACAACATACCGGTACTTGGGCTGCATTGTATCTGCAAATTACCTCTACTCACCTCTTCTCGCAGGAAGGCGTTTGTGTAAGTATGCCACTCTACTATGCCACGGGCAGCAAGACAAAGGCCATCTTCTGGGCCTTCATTTCTGGCATATCCGAACCCATAGGAGCGCTAGTGTGCTACCTCATATTCCGCGATGGTATGAACTGTTCTAGTTGTCTATTGTATCACCTGATCATCAGGCCCACCCATTCTCATTTGAACACCAACATTCGTCAGGATTCAACACGGTCGTGTACGGAGTACTGTTTGGAATGATCGCCGGGATGATGGTTTTCATCACGCTGAAGGAACTCTTGCCAACGGCGCACCGATACGACACTGCGGACTCTATCGTCACACCATTTATATTTATTGGCATGGCTGTCATGGGTGGCAGTCTTCTGCTGTTCGACTACTCGGAGTGAGATCTTGTACCTCCGAGCGTGTAAAAACCACTTGCAGACGTAACAAACAGAATTAAATTCTGCTACAACAGAATTTAGGAAAAAGGAGGAAACATTTTGAAATTTCATGAAATAGTTTCGTTTTCACATAATTTCTTTGCTGCATCTGATTTGGCCGCAGAGATGAGCAGTCGGGGAGGAGGACGTGGTCGGGGCGGCAAGCGAGGCGGTGGTGGCGGTGGTCAGGGCGGAAGGGGACGAGGAAGTGGCGGACGAGGAAGTGCTCACAATGCTGGTGGTAATCAACCGGAGCAGCAGGCGCCTGAACCCACAAGTCCCGAAGCGCCCATCGCCACGCAAGCATCTGCAGAAGATGTGCCGGAAGTTGTGGCCTCCCCCGATGTCGCGGCAGCACCCACTGAAGTGACTGGCGGCGCCAACCCGCCTCATCCCCACGTAAGTTGTTCCTTCCGAGATTTTGCGATTTTATTCAGAATACCATCTTTATTATTTTATTTATTAAATCTGGAAAAAATAAATGTCAAAAAAGAGAAAAAAATAAAGGCCTATGCAGGCAAAGGATCTGACCTGTGGGTGTGGTTTTTCAGATCTACAGCGAGGACGTAGTGTGCTCGAAGAAGAACCCGAAGAAGATAGGCATAGTGTCGCATGTACCTTGGGAATCGGATGACGATCATGATGAAGATGATGACCTGTTTGCTGATATGCTGGAGGATGAGGAGGAGCCTGATGATGAGGAGGATGGTGATGGCGAAGATCAGGATGAAGACGAAGAAGGAGAAGGAGATGAAAATGAAGAGGACGAAGAAGGAGAAAAGGGTACACACGGCTTTGTGCGATCTTGTCTTGGATTCTACTCGCTAATGCACAATGCAGATGAAGACGATGTGGATCTGGAAGACGATGACACGAAGATCGAAGTCATGTGGTTAGCCAAGGATCCATGGCACGAGCCTTCTGACACTTTGGAAGAGCCTGACGACTTGCAAGTACTTGATAGGTACGTATAACTGGTATCTCAATGAATCGCACATGTTGCTCAATCCTCTTTATCAATCAAGAGCATTTCTGCCGGGTGACATCGTTGCTCGCGTCGAAGATCCCTTTGGTCAGAGCGGCACCGTAGTCGATGTACGCTTAAAAGGTAGCTAATGTGCGTCAGTGCCCCTAACCTTCTGTTTGACTCAGGTCAACATGTGTGTGGACATCAAGCTGGCCTCAGGTGGAGCAGTGATGCAGAAGGTTCCCTCTACCCGCCTTCGTCCAGTTCATCCCTTCGCACACGACGCATACGTAGTCAAAGGTGGATGGTTGGGCACTGTCTTCAAGGTAGGCTCTTTGCTCCGAGCAGAGTTTTGTGTAGTCAGATAAATGACTGTAACTGCATTGTTGCATCAGTGCTACGTGAACTTGCACATCAGATTCCCCGACGGCAGTGTCTGCGTGGTGGAGAATGCGCGAAGGTTTGTGAAGGGTATGTTTGCGTTTCTTCCGTTCCCTCACACCAGGCAGAGTGCTTATTTTCATGATCAGAAACTGGCGAAATAGTTGAGCACGATGATGACGAATACAGTGAAGAGGAACTGGTGTCTTATTATCCCACCATGGAGGTCTTAGTTCACGAACTGGGAAGAGATGTTGTGCGAAATGCTACCTGGCTTTCAGGAGCTTATCGTAGGAACTTTGAGTCAGGAGTAAGTGGATCGTTCTTTATGCTCATGCTGCCCTAATGGTTGACTTCTCCTCTTTAGACCATAATCAAAGTGGAGCCATCTCAAGTGTCTGTGGAATGGATCGCCACTACTTTCACGGTTTGTTCAACATCCTATGAAGTGTTAAATATGCTTGATCTAATTCCTTCCGTACCCGCAGTCTGGCAACAGCAATATAAACCCGCCTGACAGTGAGTGCGATCCGAACGAGCTGACGGTGTTGGATCACTACGGCTACGCAAACTGGCAGGTGTGCGATATTGTTCTCGTAGATCCAGGTATGATTTCTATTTCATTCGGTGCATTCTGTACGCTAAATGATA
Organism: Acanthamoeba royreba; assembly: GCA_000826365.1. Lineage (NCBI taxonomy): Eukaryota > Discosea > Longamoebia > Acanthamoebidae > Acanthamoeba > Acanthamoeba royreba. Next base: position 2,853 of record CDEZ01018487.1, on the reverse strand, counting down.
AACATTCCATCAACAGAGCCTCAACAACAGCAAGGAGCACAGACGGGAACTTCTCAAGGTAACAGCGGACAGGCTGCGCCAGCGGGGAGGGGAAAGGCGAAGAAGCCGCAGAGCAAGTATTTGGCCAAGCAGCAAAAGATGCGCAATCAACGGCAGCAACAGAAGGAGAACAAACCTCCTCAGGCCAAGTGCGGTATCGTCATGCGCACCTACACTCAGCTGACGGTTGTGTGGCAGGATGCCACTCGCGAAGAGGGTGTCCCTTCAGTCTCGCTCATTCCTCTGAACAACCTTCTAGACGCCGACTTCTGGCCGGACGATTTTGTGCAGGAGGTACGCTCATTCTATCGCTTGTTGCCCGAGAATGGAGCTCTGTCTAAGTCCAATCTAATGGGATGATATGAATGTTTAGGTTGTTGAGACTCAGTCCACAGAGGATACAACGGAGGACCGCGACATTGTGACCGGCAAGACCAATAGCCTGCGAAAGGTGCTTGAACGGCTACATATTAGCGGTGGCAATGCCGAGGAGGCGGAAGCTGTTCAAGAGACGGTGGGTACCAGCAGTGGTGCTTCGCCCGCCACCCTGCCGCCAAAGCGCAGCAGGTTGGGAATCATCAGGAAAGTTGATTCCGCGGCTAGGACGTGCATTGTGCACTGGCTTAACAATCAACAATCGACAAGCGTCAAGGAAAAAGAGAAAGAGAAAGAGGAAGCGGAGAGTGAGAGCGAGCAGGAGGAAGAAATATCCTTCTACCAGATCATGATCCATCCCGACTTCAAGTATCGTCTGGGCGATATACTTCTTAGGTTGCCCACCGAAGAGCAACCAGCCAGCGGCGAACAAGGAAGCGAGGCTAGCCAGGGCCAGTGGATAGGCGAGCTGGTTGGCCTCAAGGACGGAAAGCTGCTGGTGAAGTGGTCCGACTCGACGCACAGCTGGATGCCCCCCGGCGCGGTCTATGCTCTCGACCCGTATGTTTGCCGATTCGCTTTATAACCGATGCTCGAACTAACCTCTTCCTGTCACAGTGATGATGATTGGCATGCGTTTGGTGACGACTTCCCGGATGAGGGAGAGGACGAAGATGACGAAGAAGACGAAGAAGGTGATGAGGAGATTAGTGCTGCTGCGGCTGCTGCTCTTACTCGTTTGTTTCCCTTCCTCAGTTATCTGCTGATGTTTATTCTAACTTGCGTTGTTGGTGATGTGCATTAGCAACTGGTCCCAATGCAGGTCTAATGCAATCCATCCTCTCTACCGAGAATAATTGGTGGATGGACAACCTTGGTGGTGTCGCTCCGACTGGTGCTACGCCGCCTCCTGCGGCTACAACCACGGAAGGCTCCCAGCAGACTCAACCTGAAGGAAGGCAACCGACCGGGGAGAGCGAGGGCGAAGAAGAGAGTGAAAGCGAGGATGAAAGCGAAGCAGTTAGTGCAGCCCAAGCAGGCGTAGAAACCACGGACACCATGGACTCTGATGCTGCGTTTGCTTTCTTGCCTGCTGATTCGGATCTAGAGAAGTTGGTGATTGCTCGCCATCGCTATAGAGGAGAGAAGCAACAACCTATTAATCAACGCGAGTGGACAGCAGCGGTGGTGAAAGACTGGGGCCTGCTAAAGAAGAGTCTACCTGGTACGTCGTTAAACGCACCACACTCTCCTCAGATTATGAGCTGACGTTTGTTGCGACCCGTACAGCGGGTGTGTTTGTACGGGGATTTGGCAGCCGTATGGACCTCTTGAAGGTGCTGATCATCGGATCTACGGGCACACCATATGTGCACACACCCTTCGTGTTCGATGTCTACCTGCCGCCTACCTATCCCAACAGCCCGCCTCTGGTGCACTACTGTTCTGTCCTTAACGAACGGTTCAACCCCAACCTGTATGAGACAGGCAAAGTGTGCTGTACGTGCTCCTTCTCTCTTGCATAACATGCTCTTTCTCACGGGGATGCGGATCTTGCGATGTTTCCTAGTGAGCCTACTGGGGACGTGGGAAGGTATGTAAATGCAACCAATCTTCAAGGCTGTTAGCGCTCATCTCATGGCCGTGCGATGTGCAGGAAAGGGAACTGAGACGTGGAGTCCGGAGTCATCAAATCTTCTGCAGGTAGTAGTGAGCATACAAGGCCTTATCCTTGGCACGCCTGAGCCCTACTACCTCGAAGCTGGGTACGCCTTGCTCCAGTGCTGAGTTTGCCAGCACCTGTGTAACCTGTTACTTGATACAGGTACGATAAGTTCAAGGGATCCGTCGAGGGAGAGCGCAAGTCCAAGCTTTACAACGAGAGCGCATTCCTTCTCTCGTTCCGTGCCATGTCGGCCATCCTTCGCAACCCTCCGCCTCCCTTCCAATTTATCATTCAGTACGCTTATTCTTGCCTGTGCTCCCTGGTTGAGTGCTGAAGTGCTGTCTGGCTCTCCAGACGTTATTTTGCTGAGCACGCTCGGGACATCTTGGACCTTTGCCGGCCCTTCCTGCTGGAGCCCATCCCTATTCCTGATCTTGCTGGTACATCAGATTTCCTTCGTTAGAGGCTTCCAGGGCCCTGCTTACTTTGCAACAACAGGCAAGAAGGAGGAGACCACAACAGAAGCAAAGCCGCCGCTCAACCACACCCCATCCAAGGGCTTCTGCCGAGCTCTTACCAACGTGTTCCCTCGCCTCGCGCAGGAACTACTGATCAACCAGCAACTCCACCAAGCCGCGCAGCCCCAATGAACAAGTGACAAGTCACAAACAACCTGTGTTTTGGCAGGAGATAGCTGAATAACGCATGGCGACTTTTGACTAGCAGCATCTATTTCCAGGCACCAGATGTACAAAGAAGCCAGAAGCTTCACT
>CDEZ01018486.1:0-16645 GCA_000826365.1 Acanthamoeba royreba | reverse complement strand
TTAGTCCTTCTTGGCGGGAAGTCGCTTACTTGTGGCGCTAGGTGGAGGGTAGGGAATGGTGAAGGCATTGATCTTGAGGTGCGCGCAGAGCTGCCTGATGAGCGAATAGCACAGGAACAGCACGTTGCTGACCGAGTAGATCAGGAAAAGCCACATCAGAACCTCCTCCTCCACCAACGGCTTCCTGTACCCGAATAAGATCGTAAAGGTCAGAACTGACTACCGGACACGGGTGAGACCAGAAAGCGTACATAGAGAGCAACCGCGACCAGACAGCATTGCTGCTCAAAATGAAGAAGGGCACTTCAACTACGTAGAAGAGACGAATGGGCTCGGAACAGATACGCTGAACAATCAATCGGGTCTGAAAGAGAAGAGTTATTCTACAATCAACTACTACTGTAGAGCAGGCTTGTACGTACGACCAAGTACACGAACGCCAAAGCCCATGACATCATGATGGTACGAGGGTGAGCCAGGAACAGCTCCCATGACAGTCCAATCCAAAGGCTTCCAAGACCGACAACCACGGCCATTGGCGTAAGCTGAAGGAGGGCCTTAAAGATTGCGCCACGGCGGTGCTTGAGCATACTGGCCACATTGTAAATGCTGTATACGGATTATGTGTAAGAACTTTTGCCGATGCAATGTTAAGGGTGAAGAAAGCTTACTGCGTGGCGCACGTAATAACGGCACCGATATAGAAAGAGATAGCCAATGCACGGGCAATAGTGATCTCCCAGAACAAGTTGATCGACCAGAAGTCATAATCGTAGAGGCCTATAGAGCAGACAGCGTTTAGAATTACGTTCTCCAGTAAAGTGTTGTGCTTCCATGTATCCTTTACAATGATTCTACCAGCATGAACGATTGGGCTGGAAGTAACATTTTAAAGGACAATTGGTTGGGGTTCATCACTTTGCTTTGGGCCTTAAAGATATACGCTTGGACACAAATTATATCCCAGGTACATGAATAAGGCCAGTGCTAGGTGATAAAGTTGATGGTGCAGGTAAAATACGTACGAGCAATGCCAGTGCTGATGTACAAAGCCATGCTCAGCACTTGCGCTTCAGTAGGACCATTCCACTTACCCAGGATCAGAGAACCAGAGTAATACCTAATAAAAACAAGGCGATGAGATAAACGCGAAAGATACTGTAGGTAACGGGCACGTACTCTTCCCAATGGGCAAAGTAGAATGGCAGACAAATGGACAGCAGCGTGGCATAGCCGTACCAAGGACCGAGCTGAAGCAAGGCCGTCAAGGAAAGCGCAAACAACTACCCGTGGAGATCACGATCAGCTGATTGCTTAATTGATCTGTCAAGTAACACTACTGTACGTACAGGACAACTGGCCGCATCGCACACTGTAGTAAGGAAGGTTAGCTCTGAGGCGTTTCCCTAACAGGCAAGATACAAGAGCGTACCATGATCAAAGAGCTCACCCAGCGGAGAAGAGGAACCCGTTCTGCAAACAGGAGCTCAGTGTGAACTATGGTTTAATCTGCACTGTGGAGAGGACAGTAAAGCAGTACCGTCGAGCCTGGCGGCCATCGATGTTGTCGAGGGACTGGTAGGCAAAGATGCAGAAGGCAGACACAAAGTACACCCAGGCGGGCGCGGTGCCCGTGAGGTTGGGCGTCCAGTAGGCCAGGAGGAAGTAGAATACATAGTTGAACAGCACACCGATCAGAGTAAGCAAGTTAGGCCTGCAGCACCACGACCACAATCAGTCAGTCCGGTCACTTCATTGTAAACACGCATGCCTCAACAAACAACAACATGTCACACTTGTCCGATGGTCATCATCATCCTCAACATTGCGTTGTCGCTTTAACCCGACACGACCGGAACACGGGAAAAACACGGGTGGTCAGGATTAAATAACAAGGGAAGGAGTGTCGTACGCAATCCACAGCGGCATGCGCAGAACGAGCCAGTCAAAGTAGTGGGTGAGGACGAGGTTGTAGAGGAAGCTCAGGTCGGACCCGGAGTATTTGTAGGAGGCCAGATTCTCAAGTCCCTTCTGGCTAATGTAGCCATCGCGCACGATGGCCTCCACCGAGCACGAACCAAACACCCGAGTGTCCATTTGCTTCTCATACTTGCGCGCGGCCGCCCGCTCCTCCGCCGTCGATGCGGCTGGCCTCACCGAACCTTTGGCAACAACCCAAAACATTTAATCATTCAAATTCATTCATGCATTCAAATTTCTTCGATCACCGCAATCTCCAACTCACGGCGACAGATTCCTGGAAAGGAAGGAGGTCGGTCATGTACCTGCTGTCATATTTATGTGTGGGCGTGGGAGGAGCAAATGGTTCGTTTCCGGGACTGAGATGAAAGCGTAACAGCAGCACAGCTGTGTCGGGTGAGGCCACAACAAGCGGAAGCGGAACTTGCCGACGAAGAGGAAATGCTGTCGACAATCATCAAATATGATTGGCATGTGCAAAAATATCCCGGGAAATCTTTTTCCTCCGAGTGGCTGGAAGGAAAATGAATTATGTAAATAATATTAATCTGCACTACGAATATGGTACAGGGAGGACGTGTATAACAGAACGGAAGGAGGGCAATCATAGTTGCCTTTTGCCAGAAGCAAAGAGAAGCCAAACACCCAGACCGAAGGCGTACACGCCGGCAGAGATGAAGAACACGATCCGCCACCGCTCAATGTCGGTTTGATCGTCTCCCAGGATCACGCCAGTTAGATACGGGCTCACTATGCCCGGTATTGTTGCCGCTGAAAATCGTGATAGTCAGGTTGTGGCATAATTGACAACTGAAGATGGAAGAAGTACCGCAATTGGTGATGCCCATCAAGATGCCGCTGTATGTGGGTGCGATGTCGAGATGATTCACTTGAAAGCCGTTATTGGCGAAGCCCACCGCCCCTCCTGCAATAGTCATGAGAGCCACAGCGGCAGGAACAGATTCAACATATCCACATGCAACCAGTCCAGCGCCTTCAGAAAGATGAAGTAACATTAGTGATGCGTAAGACATAAGTATTCGGTCAACCTACCGGCGATAGTAAAGCCGAGCGTCTCACACACTTTGCGCACAGTAGTTACACTCAGCCACTGCCGAGCTATTGAACTCAATTAGAAAAAAGTGTCATGTCAACTGAGTTCGATCACTTGTACGTACCTATGAAGAGGTCTGCAAAGAAACCGGAGACGAGCACGACGATGGTTAGGGCGATGTAGGGCAGCACAGCGATGAAACCAGCGTTATGTATGTCGAAGTCCAGGACCTCTTTCATGAACGACGGCAGCCATGTCAATAGAGTATAAAAGGCCTAGTGGAGGAGGATAAGTGTACGACGCGGTGTTGAGGCAATGTTTGAAATACCCAATTATTAGCGACGTGATTGATCAGGAGCGCCCAGAAGGGAAGGCACATGGCGACCTTAAGCCAAGGTATATCCTTGAATGATAGACTGACAGCAGGTGGAAGGCTTTCGATGATATATCTGCGCTCCTGCAATGTTACAATTCAGCATGAGGACAACTGCATGTAGAAAGCAGGTGGCAAAGAAGGGTATCCACCTCCTCAGAGATAGTAGGGTGTGTGGCTGGTGTGCTCGATACAGTGAAGAGCCACAGAACCACCCAAGCAAGCGCAGCACCTCCAAATACATAAAATATGCTCGCCCATCCAGCCCCATCAAGGAGAGCCGTGCTTGCAGGGAAGGCTATCACAGTCCCTGTGTTTGAAGATTCTCATTAGTTGTGCCGGAAGTGAGGAATATCCTCCAAGTAGTACCGAAGTAGGCGCCACAATACACGATGGAGCTGATACGAGAGCGTTCGTTTGGCGGGGCCCACTTAGATATCATGGCGTGCATTGACGGATAACATACACCTTCTCCAAGGCCAACAATGATGCGAGTGACCATTGCTAACCATATGCTTACCTGTTACGCGTTCAAGTTAGTACTCATGAACATCAGCCATCCTCTTAATGTAGGTACCTCAGCAGCAAGAGGCAGAAGCAAAGTGAAGAAACCGGCTACGCCCATCCCGACGCCCATCACCCATTTGGCACCCAACTTCGACGATACCCATCCGCCAGGTATCTGTGATATCACCATAGCATACACATCATAAGTTGATGAGAAGACTCCTGAGTGCAGTGTAGCTCCACGACGGCCATGATGTACCTGGAGGAAGAGATAGCCGATGAAGAAGGCCGCAAGCAGCAGGCCTTTCTCGTCGCTCGAATAGTTGAACTTCTTCTCCATGTCCACCACCGCCACACTCAGGATGGCCCGCAATGCTGAGTTTTCGTCATCAGAGGTGCGAATTCTACACTTCTATTTTGTAAACATTTATCCAAAAAAGGTAGGAAAAATAAAAATAAAATTTGGGAACAATCTATAATTACATAAATATGATTATAATTATTAAATTAAACTAAATTTATTTAAATGTTAAAAATTTAAATAAGTGTACCATAGACATTGATGAATCCCAAAAAACCAACAGCGGCGAGGATGTAGCGACGGGGAACGTAGAACCGGGAAGTGCCTGAAACGCGCTTGTCGGCAGACAGAGGCAACAAGAGAAGGGTACCTCCTTCATCCTTGGCGTTATCCTCCTTCACAACGTTGATGCTGATGTCTTCCTTGATGCTCACCGATTTGTCATCATCATTGAGGACCTTTTCAGATAGCAGGGTCTGGTCGCCTTCCGTAGAATGCGAACCGTACGATCTTCGATACAAGTGCATCAAATTCGATTAATCTTAACTTATGCAAAATAATTATTTCTTCAATTAAAATAATTATAATCCCTCTCGAGATGGAATTGAAAAGAATCCAAAGGCGTGACTGCAGTCACTCTCTCTTTGGTCACGTGTGGATTAAGGCTTGTGCCACGCTCCGCTGACTCCGGTTGGATGGCAGCTCACAAGCTGGCTTCTGGTGGAGTTCAAGTGGCCGTGCAGGTGGCTCGAAACGGCAGTGCACTATGGCCAGGTCAGCCTTGTGCATCAAGGTGAAAGGGTACTTCAAGAGCTGAACTACAATCGCTGCGTGAGAGGAGTTGCTGCTAGATGAAGCAGAAGAGAAACTTCATTCACTCGTTATGCGGAAGTATCCTTGAGCACACACAAGATCAGCCGTCCTTTATGCCAGTGCGGTCGGTGGCTGGGCTGCATCGTGATCCAGTGGAGGCCCAGACTGATGGCCTCACGCCGCATCGTGCTTTCCTCTGATACCGCGGAGGTAAGCAGGCTGCTTTCTGCGACACAGTAGAGAGAGGGGCGATACGCACCATTGGTTTCAGTCTCATGAAGCGGAACAGTGGCCACGGCAAAGAGAACTGGTCCGGCGTAGTATGGGCAGTTGTCAATCGGACTGTAAGGTGATATCTACTCACATTTGGTTTATCACGACTGATGATTGTACGCTACTTGTGAGTGATGAGGTACCCGAAGGCGCTCTAGGATCTTGAGTCCATCACGCGTTGAGGAGTTGAGCAGGCACAAGTGGATGGGCAAGCCGAACTTATAACCGCCCTTCCCCTCCCCCACCATGCCGTGCAGCTCGCGGTAAGCCTGACCCGTCCACAACATCGTCAGGTAATTCCTACTTCGTTTGAGGCAGAAATCATACGTATTGTTGATAGTCCTGATCGGCCGTCATTCTCTCTCCATCCACAGCGTAGACAATGCTCAAAGAGTCGAATCCATAGCGCCTATTCCTGGCGGGACGATCTACAGAGAGACCACGAAAGAGGGCTCTTCCTTGCGACGAATACCAGTTTCTGCATAACACGTTTCCGGTAAGTGTCGCCACAGCAGGATCCGGTTGGTAGTACCTTGGCTTGCGTATGACGCAGATGAGAGCCATCCTACGGATTGGACCACTCCAAGTGGTGTTGTACTCCAGCATGATTACACGGCACGCACCTGATCCAAGTGTGAGTGCATGTTGTAAGCAGAAACTCTATAAAATTTTCTAAGAGTTCAATCAGGTACCGCCAGGGCTCACAATGTCCTCGTGCACCTTGCCTCTTGCCGAATCCTTGGTGAGACCTGCCCGTTACCAACAGCAGACGTGTACGTGAGATAGCGCCGGGCAAGCAAAAGGTTCCACATACCAGCCACGCCAGCATCAACCAGGATGTCGGTCAACTTCGAGAGTGCTTTGAAGGAGGGTAAGCCAGCGACTAGTAGAGCAGAAGTCGCATTGGCAGTCTGCCAGACTGATACCATCTTCGCCATCCTGTCCCCCAATAGTCGTTCAAGCCCACTACTACATCATGAGTATGAAGGGCAACTCACTGCTTGAAAGCTGCCTTCCATCCTCCGTAGCCCTCGCTCGTGCTGTGCTCCTTGACATACTTGCTCAATCGCCATTCCATGCCACCTTCTTCCTCCACTTCCTCGTCATCAGGATGCATCTGCGCGGGTTCGGCCATTCGTTTGGAGAAGATAGCGAAGACGTCACTTGGGGCGTAACGAAGCCATTCATTTCTCTCCGGTTCCACACTCTGTCATGTTGTTAGCAATTAGATAGGACATAAACACTGCTCCTACTGCTAGTAGGGAATGCACGTACGTGGTACGGATGGGGAGGCACAAGCTCACCCCAGAAGTCTGTCCCAAAGTGGAGCAGGAATCGAGTGCACCAGACGACATCGCTGTCAGACTCCCTACCCAGCGCTCGGCAAGTCTGCCGCACCTGTAGTGCGTCCCACCAGCTTGTCAACTACAACTTGTTATGAGTTCGCCACGGTGGGCAAAACACGAATACCTTGGCCAGGTCGCTAGGGGGAAGGTAAAGCAGTACACACGATATGAGGTTGGGGTCTAGCCCATCCCACACAGACCTCGCCACCCCATCACTACCTTCCATCTTCTGTTGACTGCCAAATTTTTGTGTTTGGGTTGTCTGAATTTGCGCAAATTTGTAAAGTTTTCTGAAATGATTTGGTGGGTTTCAAAATAACTTTGAAAAAAGAAGGCCAAGCGAACGTTGATGATGATTGTACAGGCCAAATGCTATGGCGGCTTACGCCCTAACAAAGAGGTAAGTGGGGTAGTGGTAGTCGTTGTGCTTGCGTTAGCAATGGCGGTGGGGTTGGCCGGTGACGGGATGGGGGTCTTGGACATGAAGTTACTGCCATTGCTCTTGGTCGGTGGTTGTGGGATGAGTAGCTGCGGTGGCGGGTGCAGCTGACCCTGCAGAGGCAGTTGTGGTGATGCGTAGGCAGAGTTGCCCTTTCCGTTGCTGCTGAAGAGTGGGGGAGTCGAAGTGGGCCCTGACAGACTTGGCAGGACGAGTCCAGGTGCCGAAGCCGGATTTGAAGTACTCAGCGTAGCTGTTGAAGCATGTGTCTGAGATGGTGGAGCACCGTGCGGCGGAGGTGCAGTAGAGGGAGGAGCCACTTCAGTCACCAGCTTCAAAGGCCGCTTCTGGGTACGCAGCTTGCTCTGATCGGCAAAGAATCCTTTGAGTCCTTCCATAGATACGCAGAGCAACTACGTAGAGGAATTCCAGTTAGTCCCCAAACGATCGAGCGAAGCGAGAGATAGGCGTACGCTTTGTGATCGCGCAACATTTTGGAGAGGCTTGTTCTCAGTTAGAAGTATAACATGTCGGTACTTGTGGATATGCACAAGAGATAGCTTTAGTGCTGATCGTACTACTGAGGGGATATCAACTGATTTGCTCTGTGATGTCTCGTTTTCGGCGAATGCAGAGAAGATCTCTGGCCCTGCATCATGAAGATTGCGTCAGACATGACACTAAATGTGAAGACTTCAGTAACGCGTACGTTGCTGAATAAGCTGAAGAGCAGCGCTCGCAAGAGGAGATGTATTCTTCAGTTCCTTTAATCGTTGAATATCCTCAGGTTGAATTTTCGCGATCCAGTCACGTCGTTCTTTTGCTTCTTGCTCAATCAGAGCCAGAATGTTGTTAAGCGTTACGGCACCGCTTAGGATGTCATCAGCAAGTAGTACGATCACGCCACCTGTGTGGTTTGATGGAGATAAGGGCACGTGTACAGAATCAGTGGGGAGATGCATGTACCGGCAGGATAAATGACATCAGTAGGGTGAGGGGTAAGTGCTTGAGCACGCCGGCAACAGTTATCAAGATAATCGATCCCACACACAAAAGTAATAGCCGGGTTAAGACGGCACTCAAGCATGCCCGGCACCAAACTTGCAAGGCGGTGCAAGTGATTTGGATGTACCTGAAGAGTAAAAGAGCGTTATTTCTTCTTGCAGATGCGTATGAACTTAGAAAGATAAGACTTACGACAATCAAATCCACCTCTGCCTGAATGAGATCCTTTTCTTTTACATAAATAGCTCCTCCTGGTCGCGTGAGATACGCCACGAGGTTATTTACTCGCTTCTGTTCAAGGTTGTTGGCTGCGGGTCCTAGGGAAGGCACACAATCAGCTAAAGAAGTCTGTTGTTACTCGCAAGGGAGAGCTAACGAACCCGCAGGTTGATTGCCGGGCGATGGGGCAGGGTAGCCGAGTAGGGCATACCGAACGCCTGCCATGAATGCAGCCTGTGTATCATGCCGGATAAGATTCACTGTCGGTATGAAAATGAAGTATAAGTAGGCATACCTCTTGCAATCGCGGAGAGCCACTTCCAGGCAAGGCACCGAGCTTTTGCTGCGCCCCAGCAGCTACTCCAGTACCAGCGGGGTTCTTTGACTTGGGAATTAAATATGCCAATAAACGACTGGAAGCAGCTGAACCATCAGTTGGTGGACGCATGCTCGATGGGTAAATACAGAGTTCGCTACGTGGGTATGCTATTGTGCACACCTGGAATACAAAGGCAGATTGAATAAGCTCTCGGCAACTTGACTGGTTAGATCCAGTAGGTACGCACCCAGTTGTTGTCCTCAAGCTGAGCGGCAAAACGTTCATACGCCGACTTGTTGGTGCCCGGTAGCACCATTAGAGCATGCGAATCAGAAGTGATGGCTGGCAGTGCTGTGCCTTTCTTCCCCGCCAGTAAGTTAACGCTATTGCCCCACTCACGCACGATCTTTTTGCTGTACCGAGGAGGTTAGAATAAACGATCATATTAAGAGAAACGGCAGCAATGTACCAATCGTCAGCGTGTGCAGGCACTCCTCGGAACGAGATCGTGAAATCACCCATATTTGTGCCATCAAAGGTGAGTCCGCCACGCCAGAGAATGACCGTCTTGATGTCATCCATGCGCGTTGTAGGACGTGAGGCCGTTGAACTTGTTGCATTGAAGTTGTTGGAGTCAAAATCTGAGTTTGGAGACGACCGGCCATTCAAGCCAGAGGTTCCCACTCGTGCAAAGTCAAAAGCCACTTCATCGTTCCTCAGCTGTGTGAGGTTGTGTAAGGCCATGTCACGCCGTTGATTTAGAACGCGTAAGGTACCTTGAAGTCCAGTAGCGTCGGAGTGTCGTGGTCTGTTTTGCTCTCGGCTTCGTCGCGGGTGGCAGATTTAGGATGGAGGCTTGTGGCCATGGTGTCCATCCAGTCGAGCATGGGACTTGCCGTGGTGTTCTGCTCAGTATTATTTTGTAGCACAGGGCTACTCAATGTATTAGCCGTATCCGATAGATCTACGCTCGCCACTGCGCCTGAGCACACATCAGTACATAGATTCTTTACCTTACACTCACCTAGCTCCTTACCTTCAGGTAGTGATGGGAATGGATTGTTACGAATGAGCTCACACTGATCGCAGAACCAATCGTCCTCTGGAATCTCATCGAGGGGAGGGAAGATGCAGTAGATGTGGTAGCCTTTGTTACATCCCTGGCCATCGCAGAGAAGCATCTTGTCTGCATCATCGCCTCGTCCGCAGCACTCGCACTTAAGGTTCTGTATCATTTCATCTTCTTCGCTTTCTTCTATTTGTATGAGAATTGTTAATAATTTAGTCACGATGTCAGAGGGAAGGTAGTCACCTTCTACTTCGTCTTCAGATGGCTCACCGCGAGCCTTTCGTTCCTGACGCTCGCGTCGCTTACGGTTCCGCTCGCTTCGTCTGAGGCTCTTGTTGAGCCGTCGAGGAGAATTAACAACACCCGACGATCCTCCTAAATTGACTCGTTTTCGCGGAACTGAGGCAGTGGTAGATTCACTAGTCTCTGCGACAGCACGCTTTCGCTTGTGCGACGAATCCGAATCCTGTTCATCCTTGGCATCACTCTCTCCCACACGTGTTTTCTCCGTCTTCACCTTGTTTATCTTCTTCGGTGACCTGCGCTTTTGCTCCCCGTCCTCCACTTCGCTCTTTGCTGAGGCGTCGGAATCGCTATCGTCCTGAGACAGCACGTCATCGTCCTCGTCTTCGTCACCTTCATTCTCTTCCCAGTCCCCATCCTCCTCTTGGTTCGATAAGCGCCTACGCTTCACTCCGCCATTAGCTTTCTTAGGCTTCTTTGTCTGTCTCTTTGCTCGCCTGTTGCGGGGTTTTTCCTTCTCTTCCTCATCTTCTGCCTCACTGGGGTCTTCACTTGATTCTTGATCCTCCTCTTCCTCTTCCTCTTCATCATCCTCTTCCTTTTCGCTCTCTTCGCGGCGAGCCCTACGTTTTCGCTTTTCTCGCTCGAGTTTACGCAGCTCCCTGGCCGAAGGTGGCTGCTTCCTCTTTTTGCTGTCTTCCTGACTCCTCTTCACCTCTCGCTTCCCTTCGACCTTGACCTCCCTTGCGGCCTGCTTCTCTGCACGCAGCTTACTTCTCGTCCGAACGCCGGTCTTCTTCACAGAAGCACTTCCTTTATGTTTTATGGTCTTCTTCGTGCGCTGCTCGGCTTCACCATCACTGGCTCCTTCGCTGTCAGCCTTCTCCTTTTTGGCGTTGTCACTCTCCTCCATTTCATCTTCTTCTTTCTCGTCGCTGTCATCTTCTTTATCTGATTTCTCACGTTTGGGTCGTTTCTCTTTGGCTGACCGTTTCTTAACCTTGCTCCGCTTCGCATCCCTCTCCTGGTGTTCGTCCTCCTCGTCATCTTCAGCGACTTCCACATCTTCGTCCTCGTCTCCCTTCTTTACCTTCGTTTTCGGACTCCTTTCTTTCTCCTTCTTCTTTCCCTTCTTTCGTTTCGTTGTGTCCTTTTCTTCTTCGCCTTCTTCTCCATCTTCTTCTTCATCATCACCGTTTTCTTTCCCTTCGTTCTCATCTTCTTTACTTCGCTTCGCTTTCTTCTTTTTCTGGTTCTTCTCTTTCTGGGATTTTCGCCCATCCTCACCTTCATCACCATCTTCACTTTGGTTCTCTTCTGCATCTTCGCTTTCCCTGTCGCTCCTCTCCTCCTTCTTTGCACGTTTGTGATTCTTATTACCATTAGTCCTCGACTTGCTATCGTCCTTTGTCTTCTGTCCCTTCTTTGGCTCACTAGCTTCTGCACACTGCGGGCAGAACCAGTCTCCCTAGGATATGGAGTTAACCATCAGGCTCAGCTGACCAAGTCAGGAAACGATTGTGATAGCACACCTTTGGTATCTTCTTTAGCGGCGGGTCAAGGCAGTAGGTGTGATAGCCTTCATCGCATTTGTCGCAGAGCAGCAGGCTCTCCTCGTCGTGAGGACTGGCACACACTGTGCACTCCTATTTGATACAAAGGGTAGTGAGGATCTACTCAAGAATGTGGTGGAGGCACATTGTACCTTGTGCTCTAATTCATCTTCAGACGCGGAAGAGGAAGAGGAGCTGCTTGAACTCTCATCGCGGGATCGCCTTCCATTCGCCTTCTTGGTATCTGCACGGCTTGCACGAGACCGTTGGGACCTTGACCCCGACTCTGCATCAGGATCATCGCGGAGGATATCCACAAGGGACAGTGAGTCTTGCTGGATGCGATCGTCGCTGCTACGCAATCTGGCCCAGCATGACAGCAACGCCTCAGTGGGCTGCGCGGTCATGTTCGCCATAAATGTGAGTGAAGCGAGGAAAGCCAGATGCCGCGATGTCCGCTGCTCTGCCTCTTCCACAAACGGAAGAGCACACTAATGCAGGTGCTCAAACCGATCGTCAACCGATGACGCAGTAGTAGCGATGAACTAGTGTCAGCGCTGTCTGTTGCTTTCGCCACTTAAACGCCACGTGAGTGTGATCACACAACGCGTGTATATACCCGCTGCTCCTGGTCCTTTGGCCAGCAAGCAGAGCACACCTCTCTGACAGAAGACAGAAAAGGCTTGATGACTGAAAAAGAGCGCGGTGTGGTGCGTTTCCCGCCGGAGGAAACGCGGAGGAGTTTGCTGCTTGCGTGTTTGGCCTGTGTACGCGTGTGGGGTAAAAGCTAAGACTGAACACAATGCACCCAAAGCGTTCGAAACGAGGAAGGCGCCACGCCACCCTGTCCGCAGCATTGTTGTCGGGATTGCTCCGCACACACCTTCCAAATAATACTTTTGCATTTCGCGTAACATTTTTTCCTTTCACAGAATTTACAGGACGAGTATGGAAAGTGTTCAAAAAATCCCAAAGATATCATTTTCCATTTTTCGAGTGTGTACAAATTGGGGCATTGCCTCTAATTGTTTACTATAATTTCGAAATATATTCCAAAATTTGTAAATAGTCACAAAGCTTTCAAACAACTTTTCGAAAGCGAAAAAGTTGGCAAAATTTTTCTGTCTCATGAATTACCGGGCAAGGAGAAAAGGGTGTTGTACCGTGCACGATAACGGGCGTCGGGTTGGTCGGGCGGCGGCTTCGGGCGCTGCGCCGCACTGGGGAAGGTGCAGGCGACGCTGGCTGTCCCGATGAACCTGGCATGTGCTCTGGCGGCGTTTGAGTCGCCAATTAGGAAAAGAACGAAGAGAAGGAACGTGGCGTGTGGCGGAGAATAGAGTCGTGTTACGTCGCACAGTTGAATGTATGGGCGCTGTGTGTCTGTGTGGAATGTAGGCTGATGGTACGTTGAGTCAGCTGCTCGCTGGGATTGGATGTACCGAGAGTTGAGGAAGAAAGAAAGAGAACTAGAGTCGCGCGTGATGGCGGAACGGATGCAGGGGAGAGGGCAGGTGGTGCGTAAAACGGGGAATGTCTGTGGCCGTGATGCTTTTGCGGCGTTGGCTGGGTCGGTGTCGACGAATAACCATGCGGAGTTGATAAGAATTCAACCAATTTCGTACATATCTCAGATTTTCCCGATTTCACAAGCCAACAAGCGAATCAACAATCAAAGCGTGAGAGCTGGTACGGCGCTCCACTGTACATGGCGAAGTGTATTGGGTTCTATCGCTAGATAAATAGGTTTGGTATCCACATCAAGTGCAAGCCTCATCTGAGGAAGCACAGGAAGTTCAACACGGGGATGGAACAGGCGGGGCACAGGCGGTAATCTACCGCAGGCGCCTCAATTCCTGATGTGCCTGGTTGACGACGGCCAGCCAGGAGGACAGTGCATGAACAAGCCGATCGAACTGCTCGTCCACCTCAATGCCCTCTCGGACGCCTCGCACCAGGACCTCGCTGGCTTTGCTTAAGCGCTTCGCCCTTCGCTTCATCCGCTTTGATGTGGCCTCTCGCATGCCATTGGACTCATCTGTAATGGATGAGGTGAGAGAAAGGTAAAGTACCGACCTATGCGAAGGGCGCCGTACCAGAGGCGATCAAAGAAAGGCGAATCATGTGCTTGATGCTGTTGGAGAGACGAGTGATATCGAGCATCTCGTCCCAGGCCCTTTTGAGCGTCTTCACGGTTCCGGTGCCCAGTAGTACGGCCTCCTACGATTGTGATCAAAGTCAGCCATCTACCTTAGGCCGGCCTAGCTGCACTTGGATCAGTGGCGAGTGGTACCTTTAAAAATGTGGCTTGGCGTATAAGATCCTATAGAGAAACGCACACACGAGGAGGCATAGTGAGTGCTTTGTTACGCTGGTGAATTTGGTAACGTTAGGATATCGTACATGATTGGTTTCGGCCACCGAACAAGCCTCAAGAAGTAAGTCCACCATCAGTGGACGGATGGCAGCTATTAGGCTTCGCACCTCTTCCATCTTCGTTTCCACGTAAGCCTCTCCGCCAGCCTGAACATGTGTGAACGATCAGCCCAAGTTAACTCAGGAGAATAGTAGAGCCAAGTGATGACAAGGTACCTGAAGTCCATTCAACAGCTGCACAGTACTATTGGAAAGCGAACGCAGAGCAAGCCGCAAGTCAGCAGCATGGCCAGGGCAGTATGTGGCGAGGGGTTCTACAACGGACTCGACTTGGTGCTTGAGCGCCCGCATACCGTCCGCCACGGCAACCACTCGCGATCGCTGGTATCGGTACTGTGGCCGCTTTGCTTTGCCGTCGTCATCACCGTCGCCACGCAGCTCATCGAGAAGATGGCTGAGCTTCTCAGCAGCATCATCAAAAGGCGCCAACTCTTCGGCCACCTCAGCCGCGCGCTCGGCCTCGTCTTCTTGATCATCCACCAGCTCCCCAGTGTCCTCTTCATCATCGATGCAATCTTGGTCCTGTTCCTCCTCGTCTTCTTCTTCATGCTGCTGGACTTCTTCATTGTGCATCCATTGAACCTCTTCATCGTCATCTTCTATCCTTATTATGCGGTGCCGCTGACGACGGGGAGGTGGTGGTGGCTGATGCCTAGCGTTCTCTTGATCGTCTTCTT
This sequence comes from Acanthamoeba royreba, assembly GCA_000826365.1. NCBI lineage: Eukaryota > Discosea > Longamoebia > Acanthamoebidae > Acanthamoeba > Acanthamoeba royreba. The sequence continues at coordinate 2,038 of CDEZ01018486.1, read as the reverse complement.
CATCATCGCCGCAATCCTGGTCCTGCTCTTGAACTTCGCGTGGCCTGAGCATGACGGTGTGACTGACGGGGTCCAGCACCAACGCGTACCGCACGGGCGAGGGCCCCGTGCTCTTCTTCCTCTCTTCGCCACTCTCGTCGCCTGCGCTTCGTAGGGTAGGCTCGGGCTGATTGCGATAGCGCATCCGCGGCAATTCCTCAGCGAAGCCGACCACCCGAAGCTTATCCGCGGGTTCCTGGTCGAGCTCGTCCTCCACGTAGGCGCGAGCTGCCATGGCTCGCCTATGCGCGCGATCTTCCGCTGCATTCTCCTCTTCGTGACTCCAGCCACCCCGATGGCTCCTTCTCGGCATCGTCTGTACCATCATCGCCATCATCTCGCAGCTTCCGCTTCTCCACCACTCAGGTTCCACTCCGTCCCTTTCTTCGTCTCTCTTGAGCTCTCTGTACCGGTGAGTCGACTCGCACTCGGGACCAGGTGTTCGTTGTGTGTAGCTGTGTCGTGAGAGAAGCAGTAGTCTGTGCACAGACTGGTTCCTCTGCGTGCGTGGCAGCTGCAGGGCTGTAGCTCGGAGATGAAAACAATGTGTCCCTTGTTGTCGGGTGAATGTGTGGGGCTAGGATGAGGAAAATGCAGCACTCTTCCCTCGCCAGGGTCAAGGTAATGGACAGCAGGCTATTAACGGCCTCAGGAAGTCGGTGGAGATGCCGGAGAGGATGGCGATGGGCTCGATGGTCGAGTGCAGATGGGTAGAGGCGCCGTGGGCTACCGCTTCACTCAAGGCGGCCGACATCGGGAAATTCCGGCCGAACTGCACCGCGACCTCCCCCACATATTCCGTCCATACTCCACTCTGTGGACCTGAGCTGGCTACGTGGTACTCACCACGGCCCCAAACACCAAGAAAGGTTCAGGTCGGACCGGGACGTAACGTCACCAACGTTCCCAATGTCCTCACCGTCCCACAGTACACTACGAACGTACGAACATTGCGTTCTGGTGTTTTGTCGGTCAACTACCCCTGAGAATTGATCATCCTATGTGGCGAACTGAGGTTTCTGTAGGCTTTGAGGGCCATGGGGAAGGAAAAGGAAGACCGTGGGCACGCCACTACTGTCTCTCTGTCTGACCATGCACATTCTCTCCGTACCTTGGATTTGGAAGGCGAATTTCCTTTTGTTTCCTTTTCTTTTGCACAAAGAAAATGTTTTCTTATTGTTTCCATTTCCTTTTCCTTTCCTCTTCATCCGTTTCAATCTCCAAATTGTTGGGGTTGGAAGCATCCTCCGGACTTAAGAAATACAAACCCGGTAGAGGACCGATTTTCATCAATCCATCACGCAATAATCAAGGATCAAAATGCCAAAGGAGAGGAAGGCCAAGACGAGTCAGCGGCATGAGCCTCTGGCCACGCAGATTACCAAGGCCCAGGAGAAGGAGCAATTCGTCCAGCCCCGTACCAAGCCCAGGGAGAAGACCCTCAAGCACAGCCGCAAGCAAGAAGATGAGGTTCGCGGAAATCACATCAAATTTCTTAAATTTTGTGAAATTTTGCCGGCGAATGAGATTTTTTCACTTTTTTTTTGAAGATTACTGATTGATAATTGAATGAATTCTAGGACTTCGTTTCTGAGTCTCTTAGCAAGAAAGCGCTCGCTCTGGCCAAACAACAGCAGCTGGAGGAAGCCCAAGAAGAGTACGCTATTTAATTGTTCCTATTTTCCTATTCTGATTATTATTGTTATTTATTTTTTTAAAATAAAAGAATTCAACATCAAATTTTATTTAAAAATACATTGAAAATGATGTGCTTACACTTGTGCGGTGTCCGTGTGCACACAGACGGCGGGAGCGCATGACCACGGTCATCAGGTCGGCTCCGAAGGGGAAGACGCATGAGAGCTCGGATGAGGAGGACTTTGGTGAAGAGGAGGGTGACTACGATGTCGAGGAGGTGGTTCTCGATCCTGAGGAAGAGCGGGCGTTGGCGCTCTGGACGGCTCCGGAGCAGCCACGACGGACCCTGGCCGACATCATC
>CDEZ01018480.1:0-14759 GCA_000826365.1 Acanthamoeba royreba | reverse complement strand
AAGGCTGTCTTCGATCAGGGCGATGATTCTGAGACTGATCCGCGTGAAGTTGAGGCCGCCAAGTACGGGCTCAACTACATCGGCATGGACGGCAACATTGGCTGCATGGGTAACTTTTACCGACTGCTCTGACGGAAATGGTTGTGCGGTTGGCTCAGCCTTTCTTGTCTGCTTCTCAGTCAACGGTGCCGGTCTTGCCATGGCTACCATGGATATTATCAAGCTTTACAAGGGCTCTCCTGCCAACTTCCTCGATGTGGGTGGTGGCGCTAATGAACAGCAGGTTACCCAGGCTTTTAAGATCCTTACTGGCGATCATCACGTACACACTCCTTATTGGTATTGCATGTACTGAGCCATCTATCTGATCCTGGTTTTTAACAAACACCAGGTCAAGGCTATCTTGGTGAACATCTTCGGTGGTATCATGAAGTGCGACGTCATCGCTCAGGGTATCATCAACGCCGCTAAGGAGGTCAAGCTGACCATCCCTCTCGTCGTTCGTCTTGAGGGTTCGACTTCCGCCGCGTGAGCTTATACCTTGTGTCCATTGCCTTAACTTGTCGAACTTTTACAGGTACCAATGTGAATATCGGCAAGCAGCTGCTGGAGAAGAGCGGCCTCCCGATCATCACCGCCAATGACCTCGACGATGCCGCCCAGAAGGCTGTCGCCTCCATTAGCCACCACTAGACTCCCTCTGCCCCCTCTTCTTCGCCCCATCTGTCTCCCTCACCTGATTTGCGTTACATATACTCAAACACTCACTTCTCACGCCAACCTGCTCTTCGTCTTCGTGGACTTGTGCGCTTCATTCCTTCATCTTGCATGCCACACTGTCATGCCACTGGAAAACAGCATCTCCGGAGCGACTCTGTTACACGGTATCTGCACCTCGGCCCTTTCCCCGCTCAAGAGCAGCAACAGCAGCAGGTCTTGCGAATCTTTCTGAAGCACTTGAATAGCTTCCATCTCACGCTCAAGGGCAGGCAGCCGCAGTACTTGTTAAGCTTCTTCGCCTTGCTAATGTCGTCCATTGTGGCTTGCGGAGACCTCTATCTTCTTTCCGGCGGGGGCGAATCTTTAAGCGGAAGAAGATAAAGAAGTCAGACGCAACTCCTTCCGTGCCGAATATCATCACTTCTTTCCCCGCAGTAAGAAGAGAGTACACGGGAACTGCGTACCTTTGTCTAGAGTTGCTTCTCTCTTCTCAACGTTGCCGGACTGTTGTTTGCCCTCGGCTTCTTTTCTCCCTAGTAACACCGAAATTGGTAGCGAGGCATGTTAAAAATATAAAATATTCAAAATATGTCAAATAATTTAAATTCTTTCGGGAGACCCAGAGCAATCGCCATCAAGCCCGCAAAAAGAGAGGCAATAGGCAAGAACATCCCTCCTGCACTAACGCTACACACACGATGCAGCCAGCCGAAGTGGTGGTGCTCAAGATACCCTTGGCCCTGCTCCTGGTCGTCATATGTGTATCTTCACTGAGCCTCCTGTTTTACCGTCCAAGCATGGGCACTGACCTGGAAAAAGAGGAGAAGTGGTTTCCTGACCGCGCCATACGAGTCACAGCGGCAGGAAATGTCCAGCGAGACCGAGAAGAGAGGAAGGAGGACTGTCGAGCACGGTGTTCTGTGGAGGTCTGTGCGGACAACACGTCCAAAGCGGACGTGTGCGCGCGCCGAGCCTACTACTATCGGTTCCTGCGCTTCGACAGCATCGATGCGTGCATAGCCGCCTGTGCTGCCAAGGGCTTGCCCTCGCCTCCGCCCAACGAGCCCCGTTCTGCCTGAGCAGTGCTCCCCGTGTCCTCCCTCCCACCCACGTGTACCCTTCGCCGCGCCATCAAGCCCACGACGGAGAATGCTCCGATCCCGTGGGTGCTGGGTCGGCAAATGCGCGGAACGTTTTAGGCTGCTTGCGAAATTGTACATAAAAAATGATGCACCGCTGCGCGGCACTGGCGGCTCTGCCCCAGCCGAGTGCCCACGCAGTCGCTACTCTCCTACTTACATCACGTGCAAGTTCATGAAGACACACAGTGTAAGAGGAAGAACAACGCAACCCAAACAAGCCAGCAATCAGCCTCAGGTGTCGCGCATGGCCTTGTCGCGATAGAGCGTGGAAGGAAGAAGATCATAACACTGGCAAAGACTGGTCGGTCCTGCCGGTTGCATCGGAGTTGCCAGCACCGGGGATGACATGGACTGCTGGGCTTGCAATCTGGCAGCGATCGTATGAGCACCCGCCGAGCGCGAGCATCGTTCAAACGACATGCACGCCAGACCATGTGCGTGGCCTTCTTGAGCTACAACGTCACTGTCGACAAATAATTATCTTTTTTTATTGGCTATCGGAGATAGATTTGTCGGAGCTTCGCTGCCTCCGTCACACGCACGACAGGACCAAGGAGAAGACACATAACTCTGCCACCGTGTGCTGGTCCTTAGAACTACACAGACCAAGTCTATCATGTCCTTCATCGGTGGGGTTGTTCCTTGCGGAGGTAAAAAACGTCCTTATATGTTTTATCAATTAGATTTTCTCTTTTGTGATCATTTTCAAAGTTGTTTTTCTGTTTAAATTAAAATTGATAATCTTGATTGAAAAAGAAGTCAGGAAATCATTAATAAATTGTGTGCACATACGTACTGATGTTTGGGAACAAACAGTTTGCGGCAAGCGGGTGTATGGCGCTGAACGAGCCGACGCCGATGGCCAAACCTTCCACAAGTAAGTTAGTTTGCCCCTTGCTTCCTCGTCCTCGTCCTTCTTCTTCAGTGAAAATTAACCATTGAATGGTGCTAACAACAACATGTGGTGCACACAGGGCATGCATGAGGTGCGCTGAATGCAACTGCGTCGTCAAGCTGGGCAATTACGCCGTACGTCCATGGCGCATTCGGGACGTCGATGTTGGGCCTGATTGGGACTGACCTGATGATGGTTGCTTTTCCTCTTTGGGTGGTGGGGTTGCACTGCGTTGCAGGCTCTGGGTGGTAAGTTCTACTGCAAGCCGCACTTCCGCCAGCTCTTTGCTCGCAGCGGCAACTACCATGGGTCCGTTGCATCAATTGCTCAACAACAACCGAAGAAGTGCTGTCCTGGTTTTCTCACTGTTTCCTTCCACAGTGCATTCGAGGGACAGGCAGATCCCAAGTCCAAATGGCTCGGCGCAATGGCAGCCGAAGTTGAGGCTCAAGGTGGTGGCGGTAAGGAGCTCAGACGTGTGCAATCTCACGTCGTATCTCGTCCCCAGCCTGCACGAAACACAGAAGCCCTGCTAAGGCAAGTTTTCACTCATGCTCCTTATGTACCCACAGCTCTTTCTAATGAATCCAGCTTGATCTTGGGCATCCGAGCAGGGAGGCGGAAGACCAATTCTCGCCAACCCAGCAAGCTCGCAAGTCTTTGAATCCTGATGCATCAGACGCAGCCTACCATAAGCGTCGCTCCTTCTTCGAAAGGATTGCATCTGGCACGGGCACCACAGCCAAGCGTGTATTTGGCAAGAGGTATGCCACCATATCTTGCTTGTTGGATGAGATCACGATCGTGATTGTTTAACTCCTATTCTAAATGCAGTGCTCACCATGCGGAACCTCCCCAAGAAGAGCAGGAAAAAGAGAAGGAGAAGGGGAAGGAGAAGAAGGAGAAGAAGGAGAAGAAGAGTAAGTCGAAGAAGGAGGCAAAGGAACGTATCCACAAGGAACAAGTGCAACAAGAGAATGAAAAGAAGGAGGCCGAGGAGGCTGAGAGAAAGAGGAGGCAACATGAGGAGGCCCATGCACTGCAAATGATCAAGGAGAAGGAAGAACAGGATAGAAGACGTAAGGAAGAGCATGAAAAGGAGGAGAAGCAAAGAAAGGAACAAGAGCAGGCTGAAGCGGAAGCTAAGGCTCAAGAGGAGCAAAAGCGCGCTGAAGAGGAAGCCAAGGCAAGGGAACTCGAAGTCCAACGGCAAAAGGAAGAGGCCGAAGTACAAGAGAAGCAAAGAGTTGAAGCCCAGGAGAAGGAGAATGCCGCTAGACAGGCTCAGGAAGAGGAGGAAAGGAGAGCGCAAGAAGCTGCTGTCGCTGCCGAGGAGGAGAAGAAGCGCAAGGAAGCAGAGGAAGCTGCCGCTGCTGAGGAGGAGAGGAAGAGGCGCGAGGCCGAAGAGGCCGCTGCTGCCGCCGCCACTCAAGAAGAAGAGAGTAAGAGCAAGGAAGCAGAGGCAGCTTCTGCTCCGCAGAAGGCACAAGAGGAACAGGAAGAAAGAGAACGGGAGGCCGCTGCGGCTCTAGCTGCCCAAAAGGAACAGGAAGAGCGTGAAGAAAGAGCCCGTGAAGAAGCTTCGAGAAAGGAAGCGCAGGAGAAGGCAGAAGCTGAAAGAAAGCGCGCCGAGTTTGAAGACGCCGAGAGGCAGCGCCAGGAGGAGCAAGCTGCGGCAGAGCGCGCCAGACAACAGGCTCAGGAGAAGGAAGAAGCCGAAAGAAAGCGCGTTGCGCGAGAAGAAGCCGAGCGCAAGAAGCAGCAGGAGGAGCAAGCCGCAAGAGAGAAGGCTGCTCGTGAAAAGGCCGAGAGGGAGGAGGCCGAGAAGAAGGCGCGCATTGCTGCTGAGAAAGAGAAGGAAGAGCCCAGGACAAAGGGCGCTGCTGGCGCGGAGAGAACCAAGGAGGCGCCGCCGACCAATACTTCCTTCTCTCGCGTCAAGAATCTCACCATGCGCTTTGCCGAGCAGCAGAAGAGTGGACAAGGCGGAAAGGACTCAAGCATTGAAGGCCTTAGAAAGCAGGTACTTATCCTTCTTCTCGAATGCCATCTATCCCTGAAGAGCCTCTGCTGATGATGGGCCACTGTACAGGGAGCATTCAAGTCGATCAGGGACAGGTGGCAGTTTGGAGATTTCAACATTCCAGCTTATCATAAGAAGTCTACCAACTAGGACTACTATCAAGCTCCCATGCCCCGTCCTATCTCATCTTCTTCCATCGGGGATTCCAGCAGCTGTACTTCATATTTAGCTCATTATAATTATATTATTCACCATCCATTGCATCAGAACCGTTACGTGGTGCGCGCCAGATGTCGATCGATCTCTGAGAGTGCCTGAATTGCAGAGGCCTGAATGCTGATCATGTGCTTCTGTAGGTGAGGTCGCCAATGGCACTTAGGGTATTCTAGGTTTATCCGAATCAGAGTGCACGTCCCTTCCTCGCACTTGGCCAGGAGCTCTTCCGACTCAAGCCGCACTGTAGATACCTAGGCATGTGGTGTTAGGAGATAAATACTCTCTCAACGCATGCTGCAATGAACGTACGTTCGTTCCACAGCCTATCTCCAGTACCACCAGTCTTGCGGCTGGTATGGAGCGTAGAACATCCCACACCGCTCTCTTCCACGACGCATACCGCTGCATCTGCTGCTTGTTCTCATTCCGTCGCCGATCGTAGTACATCTGCACACTGAGATATAAAGTGTCGTGGGATTAGATGGCTGCATCCGCAACCTCGGCGAGGAAAAAGCCTTACGCTGGACGTGCATGAGCGCCACACTCAAGGCATTTAGGGAAGGCAGGCCGCGCCTTCATCTCACTCCGATCAATGGAGAAGGAGTAGTCTCTAGGCAAGCTCCAAGTTTGATCAGAACAGGGCACACTGCACTGCCACTCATTCATCGAACTGTGCACGAACAGAGACGTATGAGCATAATATAATAACATCATCACTGCAGCAACTAAGAACAAGAAACATACCCGTGAACTTCATATATCTCGGACGGAGAGAATCCTGCTCGTTGATGGTGCCCATCCACCTGCAAGCGAGGAAGGATTATTCAATATCATTACGGATCACATGTCTTCCACGAGAAACCAGTACATTCGATGTGAAAATGAAGAAGGGGCCAGATTGCAGTAACGATTGTTCATTGCTCGTCTCACTTTCTTGTTTCCGCGGCGGTGGGATTGGTTCCGTAGCAAAGAGACCACCAACTGCATCTTCAGCATCATCAGACAGTTCTTCCTGTTGCTCTTCGTCCTCCTGTACCGAATAGTGGTAAGCCTGTCGTTCACGAAGAAGGCTTCGTATCCTGCACCATAGCACAAAGGTTAACTTGAAATAGATTCCAAAGAAAGAGTAGAGCTTCACCTTCGTGTCCGCTCACTCTCGCTGGTCTGATCGTTGAACCACTTGTCCTTCCACGTTCGTATCGTCTGATAGCCCACATGCGGAGCTGTCGTTTGGTAGTCCTGCCAGCAAGCTCCCCAGAAACCTAAACCTGAGTCAGTGATAAATGCTTCCCTTAGTACTCACGCGACGCGCACCATAGAACACTTCAGGCTCTTCTGTAAGCCTATGTTCAAACACACTGTCAGTGATAAATGGGCAAAGCGAGCTGGTCATCAGATATCGAGCCTTACCAAGTGGTGCGGCACAGATGAGCGTAGGTGAGTCCGCGCTGCCTATACGTCTCCACATCGGCTATGTCTCTGTACTGTACAGCCATCCAAGCCATCACTATTGTCACCTGACTGAACGCGGACAGTCACAGGCGATATGTGGTATGGCATACCACAGGCAGCCCTACACGTTCATGCACGTTCATCACAGCACAGTAAGCTTTACCCTTCGGGCGTGCGGTCGTGATGTACGCGATCCGTACCGCTATCGGCCGACATTCCAGCACCCGTGGCCAACATCACTACGATAGCAAACAATGTCAGTTGCGCAATATCCGATTATTCTCGAAAGGTAAATTTGTTTCTTATTTCTTCAGTTTTAAATGATAGTCGTACGGATGTCTGCATTTCGAATCACCTCCGCCGCACGTCGGCAAGACTCCGGAAAGGCCTGGGCGAGTTCCCGCTCCTCCTGTTCCGTTAGCACTTCCATGTATCTAAACTGTTTTGTCTTTCTTTTTGTTCAAACGTCTTTTCTTTTTCTTCTTTCAACTTTGAAAAAGAAATAGAAAAGCTGCGTTTTATATAAAAATAATAATAAATATAAATATACTTTCGTAAAAGTAATAAAATGTGAGCTTTCATCAGCCCACACAACGCAGTCCTCTGGACGTGCATGGTTTCTCTTGAAAGCTCTCTTCCTTTTCTCTTTCTTTTGCAAAAGAAAGAGAGCGGGAATGGTTTTTCTTGGGCAAATGGGCCACACAAGTAGTGTGCAAGTAGTGTGGCCCACCAACATGCCACAGACTCAACACTTCTATTGAACCTGAAAAGTCCAAGTTGAGCCCAAGCATGGGAATATGTGCCCATAACATATGTAGAATGTAACAAAGACGCTTTTATTCCCTGTCTCTGACTTATTCTGATTTTCTTCCATGATTTTTCTGAAACAATAATAAAAGAAAACAGAAATATTTGACATATTTACTTAATTGTGCAATTACGTAAAATCAGGGAAAAATTAAAAAAATGATCGAAAAATAGGCGGCTCTTGTTCGAGGATTTTTCACAGTTTTAGAAAGAACGCAACGTATTTCAATGTCCTGGACGAAATTTGACGTCAACTTCAGCGAAACCGATCGGTGGCATTCATTAAATGGAAATAAATATAAAAGTAATAAAATAAGAAAGATAAAAGAGAGAATCCTATTACTAATAAAGAGAGAGACGATGGACGTGAGCGACATGTTGTTGCCGGGTGAGGAAGAGTTGCCGTTCATGCCGACCGCAAGTGCTGCGCGCAGCGCTGCTGGCGGCAGTGATGGCACCGCCGCCGTGCGAGGACGGCCGCCCCCGGCCAGCCGGCCACCTGTGGCGCGACCGGCCAACAACTACCAGGCACAACGTGGCAGAGGCGGTCCCTCGCGTGGGTCGTCTGCCGATGACGACCAGGCGTTCTACAAGTAAGCTATTTCCTTATTTTTCCTATTTCGTGTTTATTAATAATTACATTTATCAAGAAAGTTTTATTCCAGTATTTGAAAATAAATTCATTTTGATACGAAAGTTCATTAAATGCATTTTCATTTTTACAGTGTTTTTTTCAATAAATGTTGTTCTATTTTTAAAAATATATACATTTTGAAATATCATATTTTTCCGATTTTCAATTTTTTAATAAAGAAAAATAAACTCACGTCATAAACTTCCTTTAAATTGCAGAGCGGCATCAGCGTTTGGCTGTGGACGGCACATGGTGCAGGCCTTCAACGACTTTGCAGATCCGCTGAATCCGGGCAATCGCCTCTCGGGCTTCCAGTGCAAGCAGGAGGGAAGCCACAAGGGTTCCCTGTACATCACCAAAGTCAACGGGCAGCAGCTCGTACGTAGCTCATTCATTCCTCTTTGATTGCATGTACATCGATCACGCATCGGAGACAAGCGATCTATAGTGTTGACATGCTACTTACCTTACGCTTACGCACCGATCAACAGCCTGAGCCGCAGCTTGTGTATGGGACGCCACGCATGCAGCATCCCTACAAGAAGGCCACCGCCACGGCGGGTGATGACGGCGACGATGAAGTTACGTTTGACGTGTCAGCCGAGTACGACACATTCCCGGAGTGCTCGTCATTCTACCTTGGTACCAAATGGAACGGCGTACGTTGCCCTACGAGCATGAGCGGCCATTATGTTTGCCTGGCTAACTCATGATGCCCAAAGGTGAACGTTGTGTTCTATACGTACAGGGACTTCACCAATCACGTCTATGTGACGGCCACGACTAGGGGTTACCCATTTCTCACTGACTCAGTCTTTGGCAACATTAAGACGGGAACCCTACGTGTAATTGGCCGATGGCTTGGGAAAACCGAGGCGGTAGGCTTCCTCACATCCTCCTCACTGCTAGCACTGTTTCCCTCATGCGTTTGTTGACATTACACAGGAGCTTTTGCCGGATTACGAGCAGCAAACGAGTAGACCCGAAGGCGATGGAGCAAGAGCGAGTCCGAGTTGGTCACCCACCAGGGGCGGTAGGCAGACGAGGCCTCCCTCCAAGGTGATCGACTTGGCGGCTTTGCCTCTTCCTCTTGCCCTGCTGCAGGACATTGGTATGCAATGTGCCGTACTGACTTGACAGGCTCACTGACGCATATGAACGCCACCGCAGATAATGTACAGAGTATCAGCTTTGAGCTGTGTGGCTCGGACGAGCCTCATCTGGTTCATTACACCTTTGGACTGGATCTCAAACCACTCTTTTACACATCACCGTTTGGTGCGATCAAGCCCATTATTCCTTCACAACCTATCGCCGTTCCTTCCCTTAGTGAAGCTCTCAGTGAGAGTAGGGAAGCACTGTCCAGTAAATCCCTCACCACTCATTGGTTGAGAAACATGATGAGTAACATTACCTGATTACAGGAGATGCTAGCGAGCTGCTTAGCAAGACAGAGAAGCAGACTCCGTTTACTGGCTCACAAGATCTGCAGCAGCTCTGCCAGGATCTGCAAAAATGGGGCGAGGAACAGAACAACGTACGATACTAAATTCATGGGCACTATGCAAACAAACACTCAAGGTCTCGTTTACGATATGTACAGTCCTGGCGCATGATCAAGAATCTTCTGCAGGCACTGTTCTTCCAGCATTTCATTGTAGAAGGATGGGTATGGAAACACGTCGCCACCCTTGCAGCAACGTATGAATCACGCTAATCATTCTGTGATCAGGTGTTGTACCTTCTAAATGAGCATGGTGAGGTTTTGGATCGATCAAGACTATACAAAATCAAGCCTAAGGACATTGCGGGATCTCACTGTGAGAGCTTTGATTTGGGTGTACAGAAGGTTGAAGGTTACTCCCTCTTGTCTGCCGTTAACTTGTGCTTACCGAATTCTTCATCCAGATGGTCCTTTTGGGACTACAGAAATGTCACCAAGCCCGAAAAGCTATCAACCCTAGGAACTTGCAGTAAGTTTATTGTCAGGGAGACAGATAATGAAAGCCTGCTCATCCTCAACTTATAGGGAGGAGCTAGAGTGGACGCCTAGAGCGTGGAGGAGATTTGAACGAGATGTTATGCCCTTCGTGGATGGCCGACCCAATCCTGAGGATCTTCTTCTGGTACATGATTGATCCCTACTAGGTCCCTTTCTTGTCAATGACCAAGTGCTTACTGTCTTGCTAGGAACAAGAGAAGCAAAATCAGAAAGGACGAGTTCAAAGAATGATTGTAATGATGGGTGTACCCGGAAGTGGTAAGTAACCCTTGCCTTCAGCCCTTTTTGAGTAGAGGACCTGATGCAGTTGGCTGATTCAGGTAAGAGCACTCTTGCCAAGCGCCTGCTTGAGGCCTATCCGGGTTTTGTTCGGGTCAATCAGGATGAAATGAAGACACGGTTCCGACTCCCTACGTGAATTTGCTCGGAGCTATAACTTACGTTTCACGATAGGAAACGGTGTGAGCAAGTTGCCGAGGCTGGACTCAAGCAAGGTCAGAGTGTAATCGTGGACCGCTGCAACTTTGATTACCAGCAACGACTGACGTGGATCAAGCTCGGTACCTTCCCCTCCTTTCTTTAGCAGTGGACATGCTCTCACAAGATATACCTCTCACTAGCACGCAAGTACGGAGTGAGTTCCATTGAATTGATTTGGCTGAAGGTTAGCATGGTACGATCTAGATACCCTTGAGAAGAGCAGCTCGGCTTTCCCATGACTTACATTTGGTCCTTCTGAAGGAAATCTGCAAGCAACGCGTGTCTGTCCGCACAGATCACCCAACCATAGCACCTGGAACGCAGGGTGCCGCCATCATCGATCGATTCTCCTCGCTCCTTGCTGATCCGCTAACCGCTGAGGGCTTCACTTCGGTCCACGTCCTGGAGACCGAGGAGGACACTCTGCGCGTTTTCCCTGCGCTCAAGCAAACAGGCGTATCAGGACGTGACGCGTTTCAAGCACAGAGTCCCGATGTAGGAGCGATGAGGATAGGCGATCAGTGAACATGCGGTCAACCTCATACTTTCATCCTGCAGATGTGTGTACTGCGCTTATTATTTTTACAAGGTTTCACAGCTGAGCTTGGCTTCCAACATCTCCGATATGGGGAGAGTACATGTGTGTGGAGGGAAAGATGAAGAAGAAGATGTATGTGTGTGTCTCTGAGGACTGAATCAGTCCCACCAGAAGCCATCCTCTGGCTGGTGGGCCTGGGCAGGCTCTGGGTTGGACTGCGTTGTGGGAGACTCACTAATCGAAGACAGAGGCGAATGAAATCCCAAGGCGTCCGCCACATTTAGCTCTGTCGATTCGCTGTCTCTTTGCCGAGGATCGGGTGAAGACGTTTTGGGAGGACTAGAACTCGCTGAGCCTTCCGCCGCTGGCACAGTGAGCCCGTCCAGAGCATCTTCTATCCGATCAAGCCGATTGAGAACCTGTGCGAGAATTGCAAGCGTGTCGCCTTCATCCAGAGCGTCCAGTCGCGTAAGTATCTTGAATAGCAGTTCCTTGATGGTCGGTTCCTTGGCGTCGTCTTCCGCTTGATTGTCGCGGTTGAGGTCACCCTTGATTCGCTCTCTCTGAACGCTTGGCGGAATTCGCGTCAGTGACCTCTTCAATAGGTCGCTTAAGACCAGCAGAAGGCGGGGCAGAGGGACTGCAACTAACGATCAGTAAAGTACAACGGTCACTTGACTTGTACGCCCATTACCTTTCGCTGTTTGCGGCAGCTGTAGGTGGAGACGGTTTAGATGGCGGCAGTAGGACCGCAAGATCCTCCGGAGAAGGCGGGTGGTCATTCTCGGTCATCCAATTCAAGAAACCCAACCTTAGGTCTGGGTTGTCCTGTATCTGACGTTGCGCCGGCCACGGAAGTGTCCTAAACGCCTCTTCCAAGAGCCCTTTCTTCGTTCTTGCCCATGCACGTCCCCATTTGCTCTGCAGTAACTCCTCTTCTGGGTTGCCTATCTTCAAATACGGCCGGGCTGTAATGTATGACGAGAAAGATGAGATAAAGATAATAAGAAAGACTAACAACACTCAGAACACTCCATCAGCATCGTACCTAAATAGTACGGAGGAATAAAGACTTTGGTTGCCTGAGGATTCTCTAGAGCGCATACTGCACACTGGCGATAGACCAACTCCACCTCTGTGCAGGTCCCGATGGGAAGTCTCGTTTGATCAGTGTGAGTTGGCTCGTGAAAGTCAAGAGCGTGCCAAACGCACCAGCGCCACAGCCTCGGCACGGGCATGTTTCAGCTTCGGTTTGAAGAGAAGGCAATGGCCCCTGCCGAGCATCATCGCGAGCTTTGCACCACCCCACATGCATGTCCAGCAGACCTTTTGCTACATAGTGTGTCCGATCGTAGGGACAGCACTGCAACTTCTTCTTTACCGCATGCTGCACGAACATGCATCCAGTTCAGTTGAGGTTCCGTGATGAATCACCACATCAACGCAGAACGGGAGGGAGGAGAAGACATGCCTGAGGACAATTCTTCATGTGCTGTCGGAAGTGAGTGTCGAATATGAAGTTGCGACAGAACGGACAGCACGTCCTTGGCCACTCCTTTTTGTCGGCGGCCTCCGGCGGGACTGGCGGGGCCGCTTGTTCCGAGTTGGCCTTCTTCTTATTCCCATTCCTAGTCCTCCTCTTCTTCTTCAGCACGGCCGGCTGGTGCTTCTCCTGCTGCTGTTGCTGCACCTTGGCACTGTTCTGCGCCGGGTGTGGTGGTAGTGGCTTCGGCTGCGGCTGCGGCTGCGGCTGCGGTCGTAGTGCAGCAGAGGGCATGTAATGTGGGTACTGCCCGAGTGAGCGAGAAGCTTGCAGGTTGGCCATGTACCCGTTCGTACCGTTGTAAGCCATGGACGGGGTTGTATGTTGCATGTGATGTGGGTACTGCCCGAGCGAGTGAGCAGCTTGCAGGTTGGCCATGTACCCGTTGTAAGCCATGGACCTCTGCAGAGGTGACAGCACTCGACGTAAATAAACCACGGGCGCTTGGTTGAAAAAAGAAAATATTAAGGAAAAACACACCATCCCTTTTCGATCGATACACCAGGGAAGAACATCAGGAACAGGATCGGAGGCTGGCGATAGCCCACCGACGGTCGCTCTAAGTGAAGACTCGCCATGCTGCTTCGTTTTGTCCACTCTTGTTCGGAGAGTGTCTCTTCACGAAGGAAACCAGCAAAAGCCAAAACAAGAAGCATGAATGGTCATTTGGCATCTTAAAAATTATCATATTCCGCATTCTTGATGTCTGGGAATTTGTGGTATGCGGTCGGCCACGTAGCTTAGCCGGTGCAGTTGCGACGGCAGCTGTTCTGCTCTCGAGCCTGGTAGAGGAATCCCTTTGATTGTTCGCTCAGATCACTCGATCGAGCGATGACATCCTCGATCTTCTGCCCTCGATCAAGCAGCGAATCGACGTTCCTTTTCATGATCTCCGTTACGTCATCTGCACAGTGCATACATCACGTGAGCTTTGGACTGATGATGGCACAGATGTAGTATGGAGCTGGTACCAAGCTCCTTTTGAATCTTGTTCATTTTATCAGCTTCATCAGGGTGCTGATATTTCATCAACAACTTCTCGATGCCCTCTGTGTGGTACTGTTCATCGGCTTGCGCTTTTTGCCACTTCTCATTGTGGTATGTCACAAACTCTGCACCACAACAGGCACGCCTGGTTAGTCTTAAAATTAAATGTTAATTTCTCTTTTCAATATTTAATTAATTGCAATATTTAAACATTTTAGTAAAATAAAGAATGGTGAGAAATATACCCATGAGAACAAGGCTGGTGAGGGAGAAGGCGACACGGGCAGGATAGTCCTTGTCGGTTACCACGGCACAGGCGAGGCCATCAAGGTTGACCGTGGCATGGCATCGATAGTCGCCCTCCTCTACGAGATTCTTGGTGCCCGCTTCTGTACCTTGGGTGACGACTCGCATCAGGAAGGTGAGCACCTCCCTCACCTTACCGCGGATGAAGATGTTGAAGTCAGACAAATCGAACTCATGTTGGAGGAACAAGGGGGTCTCGTCCGCGCCCCTGCTCTTCAACACACCGATGGCGAAGACGTGTGGCATCAAGAAGTTGGGCTGCAACAAACAGACTTGCCACGTCGAATTTCCTGCCTTTTCGTAATTGTTTAATTTCCTCCAAATGATTTCGGAAATGAAAAAATTCGAAATCGTTTATAATTACCATTTTGTTCTAGGAACGGTTACAAAAGGCGCCAAATTTTGGCGGGATGTGTTCCGTTTGGGCGCCCACACCACAAAACATAACAGCTTTGTCCCTTCCGTTCTATTATTCACCTTTCAAACAGTCCTCAGAGACACATTACATCTTCTTCATCTTTCCCTCTACACACATATACTCTCCCCCATATCAGAGATGTTGGAAGCCAAGCTCAACCAGGCCGGTCTGCTCAAGAAGATCCTCGAGGCCGTCAAGGACCTCGTCACCGATGCTAACTTTGATTGCTCGCCCTCGGGCATCGCCCTCCAGGCCATGGACTCGAGCCACGTCTCGCTTGTGTCGTTGATGCTCAACGCCGAGGGCTTTGAGCACTACCGCTGCGACCGCGGCCTTCAGCTCGGTATCAACCTGGGCTCGATGTCCAAGATCCTCAAGTGCGCCGGCAACGACGATGCTGTTACCCTCAGATCTGAGGATGCCGGAAGCGTCGTCTCCTTCACCTTTGAAAGCCAAAGTACTTGTCCTGCCCTTCATTCCTCCTCCATCGCGACATTGAGAGCTAAATGGTCTTTGGGGATTAATTACAAATGCAGAGCAGGACAAGGTGTCTGAGTTTGATCTCAAGCTGCTCGAAATCGAGTCTGACATCTTGG
>CDEZ01018478.1:0-38062 GCA_000826365.1 Acanthamoeba royreba | reverse complement strand
CCACTCCCTTGCCCTGAAGCCCAGACTTCTCCACGTCTTCACTGCTCACCAGCATGTGGCCAACGCCAATAGGCGCTCTGCAATTGGAGTGAAATGATAATGAGCATCATTTCACGAATGAATGGAATACACAGGCCTTCATCCGGACGTACTTGTTTCCCTTGACGCACAGTGCGCGCAAGCTACCGACCTTCCAGCGGCCATAAATGGTTGGCCTCTTCTGGAACCACTCGCTTTGCTTCGGCACAATGACACCCTGCAGCATGAGATCTACGCACCATTAGAAATTGGCCATCACGGAATGGCACAGTCTCAGTAACAGATGTAAAAGATGTACGAGAACACACCAGCTCCATTCAGCAGTCGAGAGAAGACCGGCGCGTGGATCACAAACGTGGGCAGCATCTCCGGTAGCTTCCATAGCGCGTACACTGCACAAGAAACCATCTTTGGGGTTAGACATTCAATGATGATGATACTGCTGATGATGATGTGCATGATGATGATGATGTGCATGATGTGCATGATGATGTGCATGATGAATGGCGCATGTGCTCAGAAAGAGAATGCACTGATCGGTGATGGATGTGCACCCGTAGGAATCAGCTCTTCCCTGCCTGCGGGATCGAAGAATAGCGGCTGCGAGTCCACAAAGTAGAGCACCGTGCGGCTGCCTCCTCCCAACTTGGCCACCTCGATCTCAGCCTTTGGTGGCAACACCTGCCATTTTACCCACAAGTGCATGTTAATTTCATTTCATTTTATTTTATTTTATTTTACCCTATTGTATTTTATTTTCTGGAAAGGTTCATGATTTTTAAAAAATGAAAAAGAAATAAAAATGCCAACTGTGGAGGATCTGTGTTGGCGGAAGGATGAGAAAAAAGAAATGAACCTCATTCAGAAGTTGGTCGGTGATGTGGGGGTAGGCTTCGAGTAGGGCGGTGCGTATGCGCCGCACATCGGACCGCTTGAGCTTGTTGCGGTTCTGCGCTTTGAACGGCTTCTTGAACATGGCTTCTTGTGTGGAGTATAAATAAAAGGAAAATAATTTCCCTATTATTTTTCTTTTGCAATGCTGACGTGGTATGACGTATTGCATCCCCTTAAATTGCGCACATTGATCGACGTATTGCGTCCCCTTGTGGTGGATGACTGAGTACTGCAAAGGCCAGTCCCAAGCTAGAGCGGGCGATAAGGGTATTGGATCTTCAGATCTCCTTTGGACCATCAAGGTGGAGTAGAGTCTATATTCCATGTACAGTAATCAAGGTGATGGGATCATGGTGACTAAAAGAGCTGAACATCATTACTGGGCAAGTAGGTTCATCAATAAATAACAGAGAATAAAATACATGTGACGAGCGAGGATGAGGAAGTGTAGCGACTAGGTGCGAGGCATAGGACCGAGGAGATCGGGGCTTATTCGCTTCCATTCCTCGTCCACCCTGGCGAGGTTTGGCGAGACAATCGCATGTTCACCTGAGGCGAGGGATTTCGTGATGGCGTCCTTATTCTCATACAGCAACTTGCCCAAACTCAGCCTCATCTCAGCTTCATTGAAATCGAAGGAATCTTCATCTCCTCTTTGAATCTCATCAGCTCCGATGGTCTGAGAAGTACAGAATAGTCATTAGACTCGTGGTAGGAAGAATTTATCATCAGAAATGGTGTACCGAGAGCAGACGGAGGTAATCCTGAACTGGACTTTCGTTTTCTTTCAAAAAGGGATTAAATGACACCATGTAAGTCTCTTTCATTCCGAACGAGAGACCATTGGCCAACTGAGGTACGAGCGAGTGATGAGCTCACACAAGACCGAAGAATGAACAGTGAGATGAGAGATACCTGCTGCAACACCTTGGATACAAGTATAAGTGCTCGTCTTGCCGGAGACGAAAGAAGACCTTCCTCTGTATCGAAGAAAGGATTAGAACTCGCCGGATATTCATTTGGCGTTGCAGTGTACCAATGAGTCCGAATGCCTCGGGAGCAAGCAGGGCTGGACACAGGTAGCGCAGGAAGAAATAACCTGATGGGCAACATGAATGAGCGAGCGAATTGATAAAAGTGGTTGAATACAGACCACCAACAACCGAAGTGATTGCCTCTGGATATTTGTTCGCGACGATCTGAGACAATTCTTGACAGATTTCACGTATGGACCTAGAGGCACAAGGACTGATGTCAGCAACCGATGAAGAATTGAAGAGAATGAATGGCCATACATGGGACAGTAGCTAATTGTTGTGCGGAGAGCGTGGAGAACTTGAGAAGCAACAAACAAAACGTTCTCGGTGTTCTGCGCTAAATCCACGGCTGGTGAACCCAGCTCTTCCAAACGGGTAGGATTCACCTGCACCGCTGTTGAGCATCGGCTTTACCAAGGGCATAACATGTGGACGTACTTCGAAGTTGGTTTCTGTGGCGGTATCAATAACCTGACTGATTATCGGATGCAGCACCCGCCGCAGATACGAGCGGCCGACGAGTTGAAGGTGCTTCGACAGAAGGCTTGAAAGCATGTTATTACTCCTCAGTAATGTACCTGGTTCGACTGCGGAGAGAAATACATTAGTGTCTCCTTCGGGTAACCTGTTTTGTTGAGACGGTACCTGTAGCCTTCACCTCAGCGCTGATGAGATGAGAAAGAAGGGGAAGTAGCATGCCCCGCGGGAAAAAGTACTGTACATACGCTAGCGTTGCCTATATGTCCACAGCATACGCCAAAGTGTCAGAGTGCTGCTGATAGGAAAAGAATCGGCCAGAGTTCACGCACCTGATCTCTCTCTTGTCTCTTAACAACACTGCTTAATATTCTTGCCATAACCATATCATCCTTGTCCCACATCTAGCACGCTGTAAGCAGGATACTCACATAACAATTGTAGTTGCCAAACAATACCTGGAACCATCGCTGGTAAGCTTCAGCATTGGTTTTCATCTCTTCTGGTGACAAAACTCGCTCTGTGCTATCCGTGTCCTTTCGTGACGCTTCTTTGTCCTTCTTGTTCTTCTTCCAGAAACCTTTCTTCTCTTTATCCTTTTTCTCCTCCTGTATATTGTTGAACATGGTGAGATGCACTGCAGAACCATCAAAGAGTGAAGTCGCAAGGCACCTTGAGCCTGCTCTTCTTCTCTAATTTATCGGAGGCGCGCAATGTTCGGGCGGCCTTCGGTGCTTGCGATGTTGTGCCAGACTTTGACCTAGCCCTATTGAGGAACTGTAAGCACCAGAGCGAACGAGCTATCTCCTGAGAATGGGCATCACGTACCTGCTGCTTATGGAAGGACTGGCACCCAAACACATGGACATCACACCGAGGCTAGCGTTTCCGATGATGACACTTTCTTCAGCGTCGCTGTCCTCACTATCACTATACTGAGCCTCACGCCGCAGCGCTGCTACTGCTCGCGGCTGATGATCCTCAAGTGTTTTGGCTTGCACTATTGCATCATCGAATGCATAAGCTTACATGAACAATTATACAGAGAGCGTACAAAAACATACCTGCAATTGGATCAAAAGGCTGGATGAGAGTCATTCGAAGCGTCCCCGGATCGTAGGAACGACTCCGTCGATGGCGCATCGAAGGATGTGGCTTCAGAGTAGGCTTAGATGATGCCGCTGGTACCGGCGGAGGTGCTCGACGTCGAATAGAGTCTCCCAGGCCCGGAGCAGCAGAGTGGGAGGAAGCCAACATCTCTGGCTTTTTCGTGATAGGTCTCTCAATCACCGATCCATGAAGATTGTCTGCATCCTCCTTATCATCCACAAGTTTCGCCTGATCAGAACCAGGGGATTTGGTAGGGATGCTCGGGCGCGGAGGAACCGGAACCGGAACCGTTGCGCTTCTATATTTTGGAGGTACTGGTGGCGGTGCCGCCTTGAGCGACGGGCCAACGGTAGGGAGGGACGGGGACGATTGTGAAGAAGCTATCGGAGATGTCGTAACACGTGGCGGAAATCGTGAGAACGGCGTCACGAGCGATGGGAGTGGCTGGTTCGATGAAGAAGTTGTCGTGCTGGGGATCTGAGTCGTCAGTGAGGGCGAAGAAGGAAGCAAAGGTGACGACACCGCCGGTTTCCTCTCATGCGTGACTGCCGGCAGCGTCGGCGTGGAACGTGATACTGGAGATCCTCGGCTCTGAACAAGCGGCCGAGGTGGCACAGGAATGCGAGCCGGAACAGCCTCAGTCGATTTTACATTCGTCGGCCCAGCGTCGGCGTTCATCGCCGCGAACGCAGGACGGGACGCAAGCAACGGCGAAGGGCTGGCGCCGGCGCTATCTTCCACCGATGGAGATGGCACATTGGGCGCGTTGGGCTCCGGTCCTTTGCTCGCTACTACCGCAGTCGAGGCTGCCGTACCACCGAGCTGACCCGGCGGACGTCCCAACGTACCAGGGCTCCCTGCTGGAATGTTGTGATGAAGTGTGATGTGTGAGAATTCCCATCCCAAGACACAACTTGAGTTTTACCAAATAGGGTACATTCTGCTGAGCCTTGACCACCATTATTAACATAAAATGATTCAAAAAAAACTAGTTTTAAAGGATAAATGTTCTTCATAAAAGATGTTTTATCTAATTTTGTTTAAAATAGAATTTTTATGAAAAGAAATAAAAAATAAGATCAAAAATGTTTCCATAAATCATTATTGTTTGATGAAAAGAAAAAAGATCGAAAAAAGCGAAAACGAAAGCGACCAGAGGGAGGGGAGGCCAAGACGAACCACCGCGAGAGGGGCGGGGAGGGATCGCCGGACGTAGGGCTCCATTGACAGTGGGAGGCGAGCCCGACGTCGAGATGGAAAGACCAGATGGCGAAGACGTAGATGCCGAAGGGGAGGTTGATGAAGAAAAAGTCGTCAGGTAGTCTGTCGGCAGGAGAGGAGAGGAGGAGGATGAAATGGGGGATGAAGAAGATGGAGATGATGATGTCGCGACCGGTCCGGTACGGATCGTGCCACGATCGGGACCCGACTCAGCCCTCGTGCGGGGCGGCGGCATGGGGGGCGGTGGACGCGTAGTCGGCTGCGGTCGTGGCTGCGGTGAGGCCAGCACGCCCCCACCTCCTCCACCGCCACCAGCCCCGCCTCCATTGGTCACCCGCATGACGGGTATACCCGAGTGCTGTGTGTGCGTGATGTGTGAGTGTGATGATGGTGACGGTCAAGCCTTTCCCCTCGAGTGTATCTGACGTGAAGTGTTTTTTCTCAACGGTTCCAGGCCCTACAATTTGTTGTGCGACGAAGCTAATGTATTTGGATAATCGATGCATTCTTTTTATTGGCGGCCATCAGATTGCTTTTCCGTTTTAAAATTTCATCAAATTGAAATGTGTTTGGAAATTGTCGAAACATTTGGTGGTAAACATGCGTTGCACCCTCCTTAGGCTGGCAATCGCCCAGATATATTGACGCTCATGTCGATCAGGCCTTGCCTAACACCAATATGCTGTGTAAGGGCCAAAGAAACTAAAATATAATATGGAATAAATACAAAAATATTCTTATATTTTGGATTCTTATCCTGCCACAGAACAAGATATGAAACGGAAGAAGAGCACAGAGGGAGATGGAAGGGAACAGGTGAGCAGAGGGCTGCCTCGCCGAGCAGGACCCAAACGAAATGCCACAGTGTCCCTTGCCACTCACGAAGAGGACCAGCCGGTGCAGTGCACTGACTTCGGAGCAGAGAAGAATGAGCAAGAAGAAGAACAAGAACAAGCCTCTCAAGAGGTGGTGGACGAGTGGCACCGCGCCCTGCGCGTGCGGAAACCTTACATGAACCAGCGACGCCTCTCCAAGGGCGTATGGCGCCCACATGAGCACCTCGTGGCCATCACCACCAACAAGTATTTATTTATTTATTTATTTATTTATTATTTTTCTTTATTTAAGTATTTCGTGGCGTGTGATGCACAGAGGTCAGGCGTTCCAGACGATGGGGTTTTCGCGAGGCAAGGAGGACTTCTACCAGGTGGAGGAGGCGGTGTACCTCGCTGATCAGTCGCTCCTTCGCATCTGCCATCACGGTGCGTACCGACATTCTCATCACCATCTTGTGGGCCAAGCGCCACCAACTAACACCGCGCACTGTAATAGGAGTGGAGCTCTCCCTGAGCCAGGTGTACGGGCTGCTCCAGGAGGGTGGCGTTCCATTTGATCACTTCACTGTGTACACCTACCTTACTCGTTTGGGTTTCATCCTCGCTCGCACGCGACTACGCCAGGATGACTTGCCAGGTACCAAGCAGTCCCTCTTGTTTTGGCAGTCATCAGGCTGATGAATGGACGACCATCAGACACTGCTCTGCGAGTGGTGTACGATGTGTGGAAGGCCAGGAGGAAAGGGTTCAAGAAGAGCCAGATGGACACTCGGCAGCCTGACTTCCGCCTCTGCATTGCACGACAATCCGACCCACCACCGCCTCACTCCCGTGTACGGTACATGCGCGCCAATCCTCTCCTGCTCGTTATGCCTCGTGCACTGACTACCGATGGCACACGTCACCATCACAAAGAGAGCTCCTGGAGCGCTCTGCAGGCGTGCCTGTACGGTTTGGTATCGTGGATGGAGCATCAATCTCTTTCGCTTCCTTCGAGACACAACAAATAGAGTTACGTTGAACTTCAAGCTCATCCATACAGCCGTCATTGATGCAGACGAGGACCGCCAGACGACGCGATAAGGATTACGCACAACTGGCTTTTTTGAGTGAAAAAGATGCACATTTACTGCTTGGTGGTGGCGGGGGCGGCAGCCTTCTGCTCAGCGGCAGCGGCCTTCTGCTGCTTCTGGAGCTTCTTCACGGCCTTCTTGTTGTGCTTCTTGGCGAACCTCTGGTTGCGGAGGAACTTCGGGTCCATCTGTAACAAAAATGAAAGGTTCCATTAGAAATGGACCGAATTGGGAGCAAATAAAACGAAATGAATGAAACGATTCATTGTAAATGGAGTACGT
This sequence comes from Acanthamoeba royreba, assembly GCA_000826365.1. Lineage (NCBI taxonomy): Eukaryota > Discosea > Longamoebia > Acanthamoebidae > Acanthamoeba > Acanthamoeba royreba. The sequence continues at coordinate 31,093 of CDEZ01018478.1, read as the reverse complement.
ACACCCTTGGTCGAAGCGTGCCTCTGGGAAGGCGGCTTCTTGATACCGTTCCTGTGGTTCTTGTGACCCTGGTTGTGGGTGGTGTGGTTCTTGGACTTGGCCATTCCTGTGGTAAAGAAGGCAAAAATTAGGCACAAATGGTGCTAATGGGCCCTTGCAAAGAATGGGAATAGAGGATACTAGGGCAAAAAGAGACGAGAAAAAGACAGAGAGAGATGGATGTAGGTACCGATCAACAAGGGAGATCCCGCAACCGCTAGTAGATAGAAAGGGAAGAGGAAGAAAGAAAAGAATCAAAAATGTTGTGGCCGGATATAACCAGGACACAAAAAAAACAGCGGAATTTCTCCTAACAAACAAACTTTACGAAACAATTTCATTTTTCGAAAACAGACCCAGCTGAGCAAAATATCTTCCCAAAACGATTTCAAATTGGTGAAATATTATATGTTTAGAGATAAATTTTGGCACAAAAAAGATAAGAATTGTTTGTAATGAGAAGGGACATGGAAAAAGATGAAGGAAGTGATGAACAACAACATAGTCAGGATAGCACCGAGGCAGTCGGGGATGAGGCGAGTGGTGGCCCTCGAAAACGAATGAGAAGCGAAGAGAATGGACATCACCACCATAATCATCATCAACAACAGGCGACATCGGTAGTGGCGGCACATGTGCGGCCACTTCGTTTCGAACGCAGCATTGTATGTGGAATGCATTTTATTTTTTTCCGAATAATAAATAATTATTAATATTTATAAATAGTCATTATATAACAATTAATTCAACCCATTATTTTTATTATTTTTATTTTATTTATTGTTTTAATTTCGAGAAGATTTATTGAATATTTTCTGCATACAGTTTGGATTCTCAGAGATCGAGGGAGTACTCCGCAAGGTTTCAGATTTCCTCTTCCTCTACGCGAACCAACCCAACGTGGAGGTACTTCTATTTTTCCAACATTTTATTTTTATTTTTATTGTTTTATTTATTTTTGTGTTTTCTGTGAATGAACATTGATGGTGTGCAGATCGAAGCCAAGATAGGGTTTCTCATGGATCAGGAGACGGATCAACGACTCAACCTGCCCATCACGTGCGAAACGGAGGTCACGCGTAATGGTCTACGATTCAACTCCAGCGTACCTGGGGTGCGTCTCCGATCGGCTCTCTGTTGATTCCTCTCTTGCTTCACGCTGCTGACACACACTTGCACTCATCACGTACAGGAACTATTCAAGATATTTAATGAGAAGCTCAATGAGCGATTTCGAGCGACACAACATCCAGAATACAGGGTTCGTGCTGGTCCTGCAATTGGTTTTGACGACTGGCCTAACGAGTTCGCCGTCGTCCATTCTACATCAGGGTTCTAAGGTGACATACGCTCACTTCAAAGAAGTGGATCAATTCTTTCCGGGATCTGTGAGGGTGACGCTCGATGAGCATGGGAACGAAAAGCGAGTTATCCGTAAAACGCGATTGAAGGATCTTAACATCTACAGCCCACAAAGCAAGGTTGATTTCAGAGTCAGCGCCTCCATGTAATCCGTTTCCTCCCTCTTGCCTGTTCTCCCCATCGTTTGCTGATCAGTGTATCACCGTGCAGAGAAGAGCGAATCGAACGACCCCGATCCAGACCGAGCCATGAACGGAAGAAGGAGAGGATAAGTTACATGTTTGAGATATTTTCCTTTGACCTAACAAAGGTCGAGCAGGTATTGCAACTACCGATTGGCGTACCACACCCACCCTCGTAGCGAGAATCACATTAACGCCATTCCACGCCTTAGACCGACCGACAAGGTTCCGCAACCACATATGAAATGGAAGTGGAGCTTGCGAACATGGATCTATTACGCGCTGAGCGAGAGAAGCTTAGCAACAAACAGCATAACGACTTCGTGGCAATCGCCACGGGTACGTGAAGTCATCACGTTCTCATCCATGTGCCTGGAGGTTGCATGCTTACCTTCCTCTTTACCTTTTTGTCTCTGCAGCACTGCTGAACAACATTCACGCCTTTCAGATCCTTGCTAATCAACTCAAGGGATACTGATCACGTTTCGTCAAGAGGGCCGAGGCGTCATGTGCAAGAACATGATGAAATGTCCCATTAGGCAGAGGTTTGTAACAAGAAACAAAAGCCTCTTCATCTGGAGGATGGTTTGCCTGTGATGCTTCTCTTGCCCATCTATAAAGCAAGGTACAGAGGCAGATGTGTCTAGGACGGGGCAAGGTGAGCAGGAAGAAGCCTCCGTCCTGAAGTAGAATGGTCTAGTGGTGGAAAGAGGCCAAAGCCGAGGTGTCGTCGTCATCAGTACCAAGGCTATATAGCAGGCTGAGTCGAGAGGAAAGAGAGGAAGAAATGGGCGAGCTTAAGCTGCACCAAGAAGCCACCCGGGGTCTGTGTGGGTCCAAAAGGCCAGTGCGGGAGAAGGAAGATGAAAGGCTGCAATAAAAGAGTATGAGTTGCCTGAAGAAAGGAAGGATATGAAGGATGATGACACGTACAAGAGCAGGGCAGTAAGAGCGCAGGCCTCCCGCACCGTAAGCTAATAAGATTCTAAGGTTCTGGAGTGGTCCAAGTTGATCAGAACAGGACGTTGTGGGCTCAGTCCAGGCTGACGATTGCGCACGAGCTTGTGGGATGAGAGCTGATTGAAGAAGGGAAGAGCAACGTTGACTGCCGAGCATGGGCAAGCATCGAGCGAGTCGCGTTCAGGATGTTGCCGGCTCCATTGTGCCCTTGGCCAAGCCTCCCTTGGGAACCCACTTGGGCGCCTTCGCCCGCAGCTTCGATCCAGTTATCTTTGATGCGGTCGAGGGCGGTAGTTGTGTCGTTTCGCTGCCCGTCTGGAGCGCCGGATCCGATGACTCCTGCGCGAATTGCCCATCTTCGTAGAATTGTTGCTCCTCTCCATCAAAACCTGTACCCTGCTGACTGGGCATAAAGCCTTCGCCACCTTCCTCCCGGGGAGGATAGAAGATAGTTTGCCGAGGAGGAAGGGAGGCCGCATGACCCTGCCCTCGACCTCGTCCCCTTCCACTACCATTTCCTGGTACACCCTAATACGGAAATCATCGTCAGAGAAAACATGCAAAAGTTGCAGGGCGTTGCAGGGGTGCTTACGGCAGGAGCGGGGTAAGGAGCTGGAAAGACAGGGGCGGAGTAGAAGAAGGGCGGCGGATAGGCGCCGTAGGGAGTAATCTGTGGATTCATCATAGTAGGCCCGGGACCTGCCTCTACTGGCGCTGGCGGCAAGGAGTACGTAGGTCCTGATGAATCAATGATAGCAGGGTCGTTTTCAAGGTAGCTGCTTGAAGGAATGCATGCATGTGAGATTGATGATATGGCAAGATAAGATAAATGGGGTAAGCAGTACTTGGTTTGCACGGGGAATTGGCCTTGGGTGTAGCCAAAGGCGGGAAATGCTGGTGGCGGATAGAAGGGGGCCCCGGCTGCGTACTCAGGCTGGGGATAAGATGTGTAGCCCACAGGCACATACATCATGCCATTACCTACAGCATGACAGGTTAGCGACACTTGGCATAAATGTTGCTACAGCAGTTAAGTACCTTTAGGGCGGAACGGCCGAGCATTCGGGCGAATGGGGCTCGATGCAACTGGTGCAGCCTGGATACCTGGGAATACCACCGGCGCAGCAGCCCCAAGAGTTGGCGAAGATACTCCTGCATTTACTGCTGCAGCCGCCGCCACTGCTTTGGCAGTAAGTGAGGCCTCATCGGTAGTAGGCACGCGTTGTGAAGAATAACGCTTTGGCGCGCTCGCCGATGAACCCGCTACAGGAGTAGACGTTGCTGCGCTCACTTGGAGTGACGGTGAGTCGACAATGGCATCTGCACGTACTCCTACGTCAGTATCAAACTCTTTTCCAGCGTAGCTCATGCTTGGAGTGTGTACCCTGGTCCGCTGGTGTTTTAACATCAACAGGTACGAATGCCTGCTTGTAATAGCCTCTACCGCCGTTTGGCTGTCGCGGTCCCTTTCCTTTTCGCTTGTCGTTGAAGTCATTACGCTTCACAGGAGATACGATGTTCTCGTCACCTTCGGCAACAGCAGCTGTGTCCTCCACATATGCCATGGGGCCTCCCTTGCCGCCCTGCTTGCGGATGCGTTGTTTGTTCTTCACCTACATTATAGGAGTAGGGGTACAAGATTAGTTCAATCCACATCCATGGATCATACAAATCATTGTACCCGTCCTTCACGCTCCTCGCGCTCCAGTCGTTCAAAGCCGTCATGAGTCCATATCTGCTCTTGATTGGGATCGTACGTGTCCTCTGGCCTCTCGCGCTGGTGCGCACCGCCGCGTCCACCAAAGCGATCGTCGTGCATGAAGAAGCGACCGCGCGGCACGAACTGCGGATCGTTGGGATCCACCTTGCCTCGGCCCCGTCCCCGGCCTCGTCCGGCTCCGCCCTTGACGTCCGCGGCTTCGCCGTCCTCGCCGTCAGCGACGGCTTCGCCCTCAGCTTCCTCACCATCCTCTTCCTCTTCTCCTCCTCCTTGTTCTGCGGTGGGCACAGAGTCCATGTGAGCTCGCCGATCAGCGCGTGCGGATCGCGCCTTGGCACGTCCCTTGGGCGCTCGAGTAGCGCCTTCCGCAGCCGCGCCATCGTCCACGGCGCTGGTCTGAGCAGGCTGCTGCTCGGCCGCAGCCGCGGCCGTGCCTGCCTCTGTCGTTGTAGCGGCCGCTGGCGCCGCAGCAGCTGCGTTCTTGGGACGGTACACGAGCTTCTTGGCACCGCCCTGCTGCTGCCGCAGGTCCTTCCTGGCGGCGGCCGCAGGCTCCTTGGCTGCCGTGCCGGGAGCAGACAGGGCGGCTGCCCCGCGCGGCCCTCGCTGCGGCGCCGCTGCCCGCGTAGCGCCACCTCGTGCCACACCAGCTGCTGCCGCTGCTCCTCTGCCGCGGCCGCGGCTACCTCGGCCAGCGCCGCGGCCGCCAGCTATCGGCCTCTTGTCGAGTGCGGCAGACGGCGCAGCCGTTGCTGTTGAAGATGGCGTCCCTTCTTCCTCATCTTCCTCCACCTCCTCCTCCTCATCATCGCGTTCATTAGCGCTCGAGTAGTCCTCATCGTCTTCCTCTTCTTCATCTTCTTCTTCACTCTGATCCGATTCACGCGGGGCACCGCCCTCCTCGCCCTCGTCCTCCTCACGACCGCCTCGGCGCCTGCCCAGCGGCGCGCGCGCACGGCGGACAACGGGGTCGACCTCGTCCTCGCTCCCTTCTGTCTCGGATGATGCGGCTTCTTCATCCCCAAGAGGCGTACCTTCGCTCTCTGAGTCCTCTTCGGAATCGGCCCTAGCTGGAAGTGGACGTCTCCTCTGCATGTGTCCTCCTGCTGCTGTGTCTCTGTTCACCTTTTATTTATTTATTTATTTATTTATTTTAAGGTGAGGAATCAATCAAGGTTTTTGTCCAAAATATGATATCGAATTATCGGTTCCTGTGCGGATCTGACCCAGTGCAGAGAAGTGCCCGAAATCGCGAAAAGATGAAGATGTGATTCGAAATCAGGGAAGTGCCCAGCTTCGTCTCTCAAAAAAAAAAATACAAAACGCTTACAAAACGCTGTAAAAAATTCTGAAAGAAAAATAATGAAATGAAAGGAAATTGATTTTCTTTTACACACACAAAGAAACAAGATGAATAGAGGCGCGATTACGGGAGCCCGGGCCTCCATGCGAATTGGGCGAACGGCGAGTATCGCCGCCACTTCGCATAATTTGCTGCCTTCTAGCGCGGTGCTGGGGCGAGGCTACGCGAAGCCTGCCAAGGGAGGCGCCCCGGAACGACCAAAGAAAGAGTGTAAGCTACCCCGATGTTTTGGTTTTTTCTTTGTTAAAAATATCAGCTGCATCTGATCATTGCTTTCTCCAGTTTTATCATTTTAAAAGACAATTCTTAATCAGACAAACAAAAAAAAGGATAAAGGATAATTGGAGAAACCATTATTGAAAATAGATCTCTTATTTTTGCCAGGTTTCGTGATTTTTGATTTTCTCTTTGTTGGATTTATGATCTGAAATCAACTTGGACTTGGTTTTGTCGCTTTCTATAATTTTTTTGTATTTGCTGTAATATTTCGTTCGGATCCCACGTGCGCTAAATGGACCAACGATCCAATGACAGACAAGGACGATGAGTTCGTAGATGAGCTGCTGGTGTGCTATGGCATAAAAGTGCCCAAGTGGGAGGACATTCCTGACTGGGTGTGGCAAGCTGAAGTGGGTAAGTGACATCATCCCGTCTGTTTCTGCTTTTTTCCACCCCCTACGCGCTGCGCGCCTAGCACGCACATGAGGCGGTGCTGTGAGACCGGGCCAAGAACATGTGCCCGGGAGCGTCACGGCTTATCTCCTCTCCCCTTAACCAAGCAACGCGGATAATCGCGCGACAAAGCTGCGACTGACCTCTAGCGGGGGCTGTGCGATAACAGAAATGCAAAAGGAGAGCGAGAAGCCTCTGACGCCCCTGTCCGGCCGCCTGTTCTGGAAGAAGGTCAATCGGGAACGCATCAAGGCATTCAACGAGGATCGTACGTGGGGAGAGGTCAAGGGCAAGTGGAAACTGGGCGAGTAAGCGGTCACCAGAGAGAACGGGTCAACCATCAGTTACGCGTGATGACTATCATCACTGATATCCTTGCTACGGTGGTTGGACACGAAGGATAAACGGTTTCTACAGCGAGGAAAGCCACTGCGACTTTGCGCGGTTGGGCCGGCAGTTGGTTGGGCAGTATTGGAAGGCTCCCATTGGTGGACATTTGACGCCAGTACCACCATTGGGAAGGTAGGAAAAGGAATGTCAGCAAGGCACCTCGGTTTATGTGGCTCCTGAGTCTGTCACGGGAAGGCCTCATTGGCTGCTTGTTTTTCGAAACCGCCGTATCCCCGCGGGCGCTATCGGTCACGCGCCAGTAGCTTCCCTGGAAATTCGACCGCGCGGAACCTAAACCCGTCTTGCAAGGTGGTACCCAACGGACACCACGTAGCACACAACATTGCGCAGCTTCGAAGGCTCCTTTTTCTAAGCGTCAGCCTGTCCCGACATTCCGCCACTTACCACCTACCTGAAAAACAGCCACACCATCACTTAGCGTGCTGTCGGCCCAAAAAAAACTCAGCGTCTCCGCCTCATCAGTTCTTTCTTTCCTCGGCGCGGTTACTGTTGTTCCCATCTCGCCGCTGCGTCTTGACCCGCCCCTCCAGAGTTGAACAGTTAATCTAAACCCAGATAGATTTCATCATCATATCCTCGTCGTCGTCAATCATCTGCCTTCTACGGCCTCAAGAGCGTTCCATCGACCCATCACTGAATCTTGCATCATGCACGAAGGGCATCGTTCAAAGACACCATCGGCATCCATTTTCGTCAAGAGTAAGGAAGAGGCACTAGCCGACGTCAAGGCGTGGTGCGTAGCACCTCCCCATCTCTACGTTGTGGTTTTCGTTCCACCCGTGTCGTCGTCGTCGCGATGATCCGCACTTTTCTTCTTCTTTTTCGTTCTCATCTCCTGGTCGGGTGCACGGCACAGCCTAAGTGAAGACATGTTCCTTACGGCGTACGTCTGTTTACGCTCGTACCCTGCATCACGGCCAGATGGTCTATCTCACGTTGGATGATCTATCCCACACTATGGGATGCTGATGATGATAATAACAACTCAGTGAGTGTGGTGATCTTGTTCTCCAACTCTTTGGCGCGGGATTGCTGTCGTCGTGCGCTACCTAACTAGCGGTTTAACTCCTCTTAGGTTGCTCACGGCCTTCCAGGAGAAGAAAGGATTCTTCGTGCCTAAGAGGGAGGTGTTTGGCGCCTATGCAGCCTTCTGCGCTGAGAACAACTACGAATCGACCACACCAGCGTCGTTCGGCAAGTTCCTCAAGCGGGTACCTCCTCCAGCCTCACACCCTCAACCCCATCTGGCAGGGGTTCTCTGTGGGGATCTGGTTTTTTCCTTTTTCATCGTTCCTATGCCGCGCCTTTTTCAAATTCCGGCATGGGTTTCCTTTCCGGGAGCACGGAGTCTCGTGCAGCGTTTCATTGGCGGCTCTCTGCTGTCCTATCGGCTGCTGGGAACAACGAGAACTTTCTGACTTTTTGTTTTGTTTTCTTGTTGCCAGATTTATCCAGGTGTCGAGACGCGCAGGCTCATCCGCAACAATGAGCAAGCAATGTATTACTTCAACCTGTCGCGCGCCGATTCCGCCGACTCAACATCCAGATGGACAAGCTCCACATCGGCCACAAGCCAGGCATCACGACCGACCTTGTTGCTCCCAAAGACGTCTACGGCCTCTCCATCCCGCCGCCGTCGAGCGTCCTCTGAATCTTCTCCCAGAGAGGCAGCTGCCGGCAGCCTAGTGGCACCAGGTTCGCCACCCAGACTGTGCCGATCATCCTCGCCCCTCTACGCCGCCGGCGGTGGATCGCTGACCGACGAGTACCAGCCAGCGAGCGCCTCCTCGTTGCCCGTCCTGCCCAGTTTCGGCGCTGTCTCTTCTGTTGATCAACATCGAGGGCCCTGGTCTGCAGATGACGAGCGCCGACCACTGAATGATTACCCTTCGACGCTGGACCATCAAGGTGCGCTCTACTCTCAACAGTTGCCGCCAGAGATCGTAGCGGCGCATCAATATCAGCAGCTGCAACGCATGCAGCAGATACAGCAGCTCCATCAGATCTATCAGCTTCAGCTGCATCAGCAGCACCTCGCCTTGGCCACCCTCCAGGACGCAAAGCAAGAGCGATCAGGCACTGATCCTGCCCACTCAACATCATCAACTTCCTTCGCCGCAACGACGCTCACCCAGCTTCCCCACGAAGCGTGGAGCAACGTGCTCAATGATCGATCTCTTGCTCTAGCTGCTGCCTCTACTTCTGCGGCCGCTCGTCCTGCGCTACCGCTGGATCTCTACGCTCAGCTGCTCGCCATGCACCAGGTCTCGGCCAAGGGCCACGAAGCGCTTTCTTACGGAACGACCGCCCCGTCAGTGCTGTCCTTCACCGCCTCGGCTTCGGCCTCGACGCTACTTCCTTTGCATCTGCCGGAGGAGAAAGAGCCTCCCACCTCATCGCGGAGGCGAGGAGTAAAGCGGCGAAAAGATCAGGAGGACGACAGCGACTCTTCACCGGAGGGCAAAATCGTGCGTCTCAAAGCCGAGCCGCACGATCACGAGGAGGCTGAGCAAGTCGAGGACCGATACAGCCCGGTCAGCTCCCCGTCGAGTTCGGGCGAGGAGAAATCGCGGTTGGCCTTCATTCTCAACTAGAGGCCCGTTGCTCTCCCGCTCATATCGAGCGAGGAGAATAATGTGTGATCCTAGTTGTGGTGTAATGAAGTAATTATAATAATCATATTTTTTTTAGTTGGATCTCTCCCAGGAACTGTGTGGGGACTGTTCTGGTGCTCTGTTTGCAGTTCAGCTTGCAGTGTGTACTCACAGCTTGCGTGTTGCTGCCTGTGGCACAGGCCTGGTGAGCTGTTTGCAGGCCAGCTTGCAGGTTGTCGGTTCGGTAGCTCATCATTGTCATCTGCGTTGCTGTTAAAGTTCCTAACATCTCCTTCCCGGCGTTCACACCAGCAGAATCTGGATGAATCCTATTAGTACTTGCTTTTCTCCGCGGTTGTATCATAGCTATTTTCGGTTGCTGCGCGGCAAACACGTTTCAAACTTTTACAAATATTCAAAAGATGTTGGTCGACAAAAATTACATGCTTCAAATGTTTCTCGCGTAAATCGATCAATCCAAGACCACCAAGAAGAAGGGAGAGATGGAGGACCAGCAACGTCATATCGCCCATCTCGAGGCTGAGGTGGCCTCTCTTCGCGCCGAGCTGGCGGCAGCCCGAGCGAATGCGGGCAGCAAGAGGACCAAGATTGCCGAGATGAGCGCTGAGGTGGTGGACTCAAATCCCTACAGCCGACTAATGGCCCTCAAGCGCATGGGCATCGTCGAGAACTACGCCCGCATTCGTGACTTCAGCGTCGTCATCGTCGGCATGGGCGGCGTAGGCAGCGTGGCGGCCGAAATGCTCACCCGCTGTGGCATCGGCAAGCTCCTCATGTTCGACTATGACAAAGTCGAAATCGCCAACATGAACAGGTATAACTTTTTTCCAGAAATTCTAATAGTATATTGTATTTTTATAACATTAAAATTTCTATTTATTTAGTACTATTATTAGTCTTTTGTTCCATATTATTTTCATTTTTTATAACATTAAAATTTAAGGCTACAGAAAGTATAAGAAAATTCTAATATCAATTTATTTAAAATTTGAGTTTGGTGACTTTATCTTGTGGGGTCACAAATACTTAAAAAAAAACAACAAAAAAAAAAACAAACAGGCTGTTCTTCCGTCCGGACCAGGCAGGCATGACCAAGACAGCGGCGGCCGAGCAGACGTTGCGCGACATCAACCCAGACGTCGACTTCGAGGCGCACACCTACGACATCACTTCGATCGACAACTGGAATCACTTCCTCGACAGAATCGCGAAGGGTGGTAAGGAGGGCAAGCCAGTGGATCTCGTGCTCGGCTGCGTGGACAACTTTGAGGCGCGCGTTGCCGTCAACAGGGTAGATGCGAACTTATACATTAGCGTGTTGATCTTTCTTGCTTACGTGATGGTTGACATTCATTCGCTGCGATGTGTGGGCAGGCATGCATGCAACTGGGCCAGCCCTGGATGGAATCAGGAGTCTCAGAAGATGCTGTCTCGGGTCACATCCAGTTCATCATCCCTGGCGAGACCGCTTGCTACGAGGTCAGTACCCTTTGCCAAGTCATGCAATTTGCAATATTGATCATCCCCATACAGTGTGCGCCACCTCTGCTTGTTGCCAGCGGCATCAACGAGAAATCGCTCAAGCGTGAGGGAGTGTGTGCGGCCTCGCTCCCCACCACGATGGGCGCGGTTGCAGCAATGCTCATCCAGAACACTCTCAAGTAGGGATACTCCACCTGCAGCTTGCCTTCCTGTGCCTCCTCTGACTTCTAAGTCTTTCGCAGATATCTGCTGCAGTTTGGTGAGGTTTCGTACTATCTCGGCTACAACGCGATGAGGGACTACTTCCCGCGCTATGAAATGAAGCCAAACCCTGAGTGTGACAACAAGAACTGCGTGCGACACCAGGCGGAGTACAAGGCACGGCTCGCTGCGGCGCCAAAAGTTGAAGAGAAGAAAGAGGAAGCCAAGAAGCCCAAGCACGAGAGCAATGAGGTATACACCTCCACATGTTCGCGGCGATCGGCTGTTGTCTCATGCGATCATCTCATTTCTTTCTCTCCATGGATACACCTAAACAGTGGGGCATCACAGTTGTCGACGAAGAGGAAGAAGAAGCCACCACAAAGGAAGAGGAAGAGACCCTACCAGAGGGTCTTGTGCGATCGTTCGATGCCGCCAAAATAGACGCCAAGCCCGAGGACATTGTCCAAACAGACGACACGCTCGATCTGGACGACCTTGCCGCCCAGCTGAAAGGCCTGTCCTCTTGATGTGACTCCTATCTCGAGTGTCCTGCATTCTCATCAGAGAACACGACTTAGTGACTCCGAAGTACTTCTCTTAGTGTCTCTTTCGCCGAGTGTTCCCTCCAAACCGGAGGCACTCGACAATGCGGTACCAACACTACCGTAGAGGAGGTCACGTCCTGCCCCAGACAACGAGGGTGTTTCAAGGAAATGTACGCCAAGACCGATAGCGAGACGAGAGAGATTATGGAATGTTAGAAATATGTTGTCTTTTGATATACAAATTCTTCAAATAGCGGAAAGAGGACACGCGGTAGGTAAAGAGAGTTCATTCAGAGCCTAGCATACGCGCCACAACACATCTGGATAGAGAAAGAGAGCTATCACTACTAACACACCACACATGTCACGCAGCGGGACGGCCGAGGGAGGTTTTGGTGGGAGCCGAGTCAGACAGCTGATGTCAGAAAGCCGCAGGATGAGTCTCCGACGCAGCCTCACCCTCGGAGCCGGCGGACTTGAGGCCCTCCTCCTGGCCAGCGAGGTAGCAGAGCAGGTGATGGCCAACCTCAGGGTCATCGGTTCTTCTTCTCCTTCTTCCCTCTCTCAACAACAGCAACAACAACAGGAAAAAGGCCTGGGTGAGTGGACGACTGGTGGTATGGAGAGCGGCATGGAGTGGGCGAGCGTGGTGGAAAAGAACGAAAGCGACAACCAGCAGACGGCGAAGAAGAACGAAGCGATGGGTCCGTCTCCGTCAGGCGACACCAACAGCAATGCGAGCCCGAGCAGAAAGAAGCTCGGGAAACATACACGAAGCCTGTCCGACAGCGGCATGGTGGTGGTGCTTCACATGGCCGAGGCCAACCCGCGCGCACGGGACAGACGCCGCGCGCAGCTGGAGAAGAAGCGAGCGCACGAAGAGCAGATCAAGAAGAAGGAAGAGATGATCAGTGACGAGGAGCGTCGCGAAATTGAGCGAAGGAAAGAATTGGAGAAAGCGGAGCGTGAGTGCAAGGAGAGGGAGGCGCTGGCGGCCAAGAACGAGCGGCTTCTGCGTCTCTTTGTGCGCAGCGAGGAGGTTCCTTCTCCCTTGATGAGGACAACGCCCACCACGACTACAAATAGCACGACAACTACCGCCACGACGCCATCGACATCTCCTAGCTCTTCCAAGCGCGAAAGTGCTGATGCGCAGAAAGAACGAAAGCGAAATGGCGGACAAGATCGAAGAACGAACCGAAAGAGCGAAGAACGGGACGCGCTACTCAGCGGCAGCGATTTCGAGTCAGCCGAAGAGCTGCAGAGCGACATGGGCATGGAAGAGTGGGAGCGCCAGGATGCTGATGAGGACACCACCGGAGAGAGCGAGGAGGAGCAAGGATTGTGGGGAGGTGTCAAGGATTCTGATGAAAAGGAGAAACGTGGCAAGTTGAAGCTGCGGCTCACCAAGATCAAGCCCAAGCTCATCAGTGGAATGAAGAAGAACAAGGAACGAGGCGGTAGCAAGCGGGATATCGAAGCGAAGAAGACGCCCGCCAAAGGCTTCAACGCGGGCCTCTTGCAATCCTCTCCTGTGTGAGCAAAATTGAACCTGTTTCAGATTGTTTTGTATTATTTTGGAAAACAAAATCACCAATTCGTATGATGCGAAATATCAATTTTCAATTTCGGAAAAGCATTTCGTTTTGACCAAACTTTTTCAGCGCTTTGTCCGTCGGTTTCCCCGAAGCTCGTTACTGCACCTTGTCCTGCTTCCCACAGCTAGCCACAACTGGGCTTGAACCGTCAATCAAGTGACCACACGTCTCGTCCTCCTTCCAAGTCAAGAAAAAGAAACAAACAAATCAAAAACAAAAATACAATGCATTTTGCATCTCCGGTACTACTCAACTACTTGGTGCAGGAAGGGTCCTTGTTGTGCCAGTCTTCTAACTACTGTCTCCATTCTTCATTTCCTTCGAACAAGTATGCCTATGTTGGTCGGGATGAAGAAGCACCACAGGTATCGTGAGCAGCATTTCTTTTTCTTTTTCTTTTTCTTGTCGTTTTGAGAAAGCAAAACTTTTCAATTATTGAAACAAAATTGAAATGTCTGTCGACATCTTTTGGCTGAAGTCGACGTTTTCTACAGCAGCAACAACAGCAACAACAGCAGCGTGTTCCTCAAGCTCCTGTGATGGCACAACTTCACCAGCAGGTACACTGTGTAGTGCAGTGCAGTGTAGACGTCTGATCGGTCGATGGCAACATTCATTGTCGGAAGTATGCGATCGGGGATATGTGAATGTCGCTATGTCCAATCATCAGAGATACACAGGAATCAGTTGCTGATCAAAGTGAGTATGTGTTGTTGTTGTTGTCGTGTGCAGCCACAGCAGGCTGCGGGACCTTCGTTCTTTGGTTCCACCACCTCCTTCGTGTCTCCCGCTTCCTCGGCTTCTGCCGCGCCGACGTCCTTTTCTTTCGGAGCGCCGTCCGCACAAGTCCATCATTCTTATTCGCCATCCTCGCCTGCCTATTCGACTTCGTCCGCCGTCTACTCGCCCACTTCCCCGTCTTATTCGCCCACCTCTCCGTCTTACTCACCTACTTCTCCGTCTTACTCGCCCACTTCCCCGTCCTATTCGCCCACTTCCCCGTCTTATTCGCCCACTTCTCCGTCTTACTCGCCCACCTCATCGGCTTACGTGCCGTACGCACCCACGTCTGCGCCTTACTCGCCCCCTTCTTCGCCTTTTGTGCCGCCTCCGCCTGTGTCTTCAGCTTATCCACCTCCCTCATCTTACTCGTCAATCGTACCGACACCATGCCCTATGCCGGCACCGTATGCCTATCCGTCATTCGGCGCGCTCTCCGCACCGAGAGTGCCACCTCCTGCTGCATTTGATTTTGCTCCTCCTCCTCCGATGGTACCCGTTCATCAACTCATTCTTGTTCCTTGCCGTTGTGCTAAGACTGACTGACTTGCATATCAGTTCGGAGCTAAACCCAGAAAAGTCGATACCAATGTACTGACAGTCGCGCTGGGTTCGCTTGCTGAAGGAGTGCCCATGATGACTGGTGATCCCGTATTCTGTAAAGGCTGCAGTGCCGTCTTCAATTCTTTCAGGTTCGCATGATTCATTTTGCGTTCGCAAGATGGCAGACCAGTCATCTCACCATACTTGAATATTACAGCGTGCTTGCGAAGCCTGAACAGGAAGGGGACGCCGAGAGTGAGCCCGCACATACCTGGGCATGCGAGTTCTGCGGCCACAAGAACCAGATCGAACTCGATGAAGAAGAGGTAAAGATAACATGTCAATGAGTGGAATTCTGGTCTCGTCACTAAACAAATTTGAAAATGAGCAGATTCCTAAGGTCGAATCCCTTGATTACTTGCTGGAGCCAGCTCCCATCGAAGTTGCCTCTTCGGTACAAGATAGGAATGTCCTGTTCGCCATCGGTATCCGATCCTCGCACTAAAACTGGAGAAAAGCACGAGAGGACTAATTTGTCAACCCTGTGCAGATATATCTGGCTCGATGTGCGTAACGACGGAGGTTCCAGGTAAGGTGGAGCTGAAGGGTCTGCAGAAGAGGCGACAGGAATTTGCAGGCTTCATGATGGAAGGTGATCAGTTCATGCCCGGGCAGAGGAGGGACACCACGTTTATCTCCCGTCTTCAGGTAACTTAACCTTGCCTTTATGATTCTTGTGACTCGCCGTCTGCATGCAATGTTCGTTCACTAATAGAATTCTCTGCAGTGCGTGCAAGCGGCAGTTGCTAGCCAACTACAAGAGATGAAGGTCAAATCGCCCAACCAACGCGTGGGCGTTGTGTGCTTCAACGGGGAGGTGACGGTGATTGGTGATGGTTCAGCCACACCGCAGACTTTGGCCGGCGATCTGCTGAAGTCATACGACGATCTCTTCAATGCTGCATCTAGGCATGCACTACAAAAGTATGTTCTCGACTTTGTTGAACTGTTCCGATTGATGATCAAGTTAACCATGACTCTCTCCAGGCCGGTTAGCGAGACTGGCGATGCACTTCTATCGAAGGTGTTTGACTTACAGGAGATGGGATCCACAGCCCTTGGCCCTGCCATTCTCTCTGCTGTGGCAATTGCCAAGGCCAATGGAACGATCATCCTTTGTACAGACGGTACGTTGCTAGCAAATGGGAAGTAACGGTTGCTGACTCGGCTAATGGCGCGTAATGGGCATGCAGGTTTGGCCAACGTGGGATTGGGCTCGATGGACGGTATCAAGAGCGTTACCGACCAGGAAACTGTGGAGTCCTTCTACAGGCGCGTGGCTGAGCAAGCTAAGGCCAATGGCATCGTTATCAACACCATTTCCATCGAAGGTGAAGACTGCAAACTCGAGAACCTCGGTCTCTTGGCCGACATCACGTCGGGAAAGGCACGCATTCCGTGATCCAGGATTAGTTGGTGTTCTTTCCAGATACTGATGGACTCGTGCTCATCAACTAGGTTGACATCGTCGATCCTCTCAACCTGGAGAAGAATTTTGAGGCCATCCTAGAAAAGCCTATTATTGCAAGGAATGTGAAGCTACACTTCCTCCTCAGTTCGAGCATGTATGTCCGTACTACGGATGTGCTGGTACGCCACCTCCTGCTGGCTGCTACATCTGCTGTTCCAGGTCTCACTACTCTCTGATCACAGACCAGCGAGGGAATGGAGCTTGAAGAGAAGGAACAGGCTAACCATGTAGAGAAGGAGGTGGGCAACGTGAACGCTGATTCTGACATATCATTCGAGTATGGCGTAAAGCCTGGTACCGAGTTGAGCAAGGACAAAGTCGAGGCACTTCCCTTCCAAGTGCAGATTCACTACACCAGGCTGGACGGCAGCAAGTGCGTGCGTGTGATCACTAAGCGCCAGAAGGTAAGCCGAGAGTCGGCGATTGGGATCTGTCCGAGCCCGCCAAAGCTAACACCTCCTGCTCAGGTTACTACTGAGAAGCAGGAGGCGCTGAAGGAGGTCGATGTAGCAGTGATCAGCCACAACGCAGTGCAGCAGGCCGCAATCATGGCACAACAAGGTGCGCACAGTTGCAACATTTTACCAGAAGTACATGGGCTCACCCGAGATGCAGGTGACTATGAGGGAGCCAGACAATGGCAAGCCACAAACACAGAGCTCTTGCAGCAGATCTCCCCCATTTCATCCCAAGCGCAGCAAGCAGGCATTGGTACTGCACACACATTTAGCACTGTCGTTTCCCTTGATGCTTCCCGTTGATTTTTCGTCTGTCGGCACACAGCGTCCTACATGCAGCACGCGAGCCGCCTTGATCAGCAGCTGGATCTCATGCAGCAAAGGGACGCTCCTCAAGGCTACACTGACGCAGAATCCCGCTACAGGGTAACCTTCCTGCCCTTGTGTATTATTGTTCTTTTTGTCTTCAATCTAAGCTTGCTGTTGTTTTGGATCAGGGTCGTCAGAGGTTGCGTTCAGACCATGCTGCAAAGGCTATCTACCAGGCCAAGTCAGCCACACTCTCCTCCTTCGGTGCCCCAAGCAGGGATAAACCCTAAAGGGCTTGTTCCACCAAGTGTGGCTTTATGACGACCCACCATCCCTCCACAGGACAGGATGAGGAAGTTAAACAGCCAGAGAGTATTTTGTGCTTCTCCTTCACTCTTCACATGCTCATCTTTGTTTTACAATGATTCTAATATGTCATTTGATGATTTGCTTTTTGCAAAATAGCAATATATATAATAGTACAAAAGTTGTTAAATTTGGTTGATTTTTCAGTCTTGGAAGTGATATGTGAGTTGGGGTTGAAGCAGCATGGGCCCTTGGAGGGGAGTGGGTCATAGTCTTGAGCTTGATGTGGAATGTTTCATTTCATACATACATGTATGGCAAAAAAAGGAAAGGACTGGTTTGGATAACAATCAACAACTGTCCCTGGTTGGTACCTACACCAACTGGTTGTTGACCTGACTAACAAGGACCTTCAACCTGGTGATGTGATGTATGTTGTTGACAATTGTGATATTCAGATCTCACTATGGCGAGGGTCCCTCAGAGCTTGAGAGATTGTGATGAAAGCTGCAATATACCTCACTCTAGATGCAGGAGAATAAATAAGTCTCTTCAGAGTTGACGCGTCGTAGCAGATACGCGCCCATGGTGCAACGCAGAGCTGTCCGCTAAGAGCACCTCACTCGAAATGCTTCTGCCTTACAGCTCATCATGCGGGAGAATGGCAGCCGCCTCAGCCTTGCTCTTCTTCTCCTTTTCGAAGGCCTTATGTGTTTGGTACTTGATGTAATCGCGGATGCCAATTGCGATGGCGATGAGGATCCACAGAATGAGAAGACCGCCAATCACACCGCCTGCCACACTCCATCCAACAACGTGCTGATCTAGAGATTGTTTTTCGAGGTTAGTGAATGCGGTGAGGCAAACAGTAAGTGTTTGGAACTTACCATCGCCGCTGTCAGGTGGGGAGGTAGCACATAATTCCTCGAACCAAGAGACCGTGTTGTTGATTGTGCTGGCAACAATAATATCCTTTGCGCCGTTACCACTAATATCGCGGGCAAAGACAGAGGTAGGGTCTGCGAAGGCCCAAGCGTCAGTTTGTTACTGCACAAAGAAGGAGCGGTTGAGGGGACAGTACTGCTAAAGTTGCCAATAAAGAATCCTTTCCACGTGTAGACATTGCCGGATGTTGCGTAGTACATGAGCTTGTTTGCGTTGGTAAGAGCTACAATAATTTCCTGACCGCCATTGCCTTCGATATCCGCAGCAAAGATGCTTTGGGGCCCATCCTGACCCTGGGCAACAAAGATGCCTACCCATTCGCTGGACGCAGTGGGGGCTAATCACGAAAGCGAAAAGTTTAGCGCCAGTTCGTAAAAGATCCGCATGGGATAGGTACCTGAGTTGTTATTGGTGGCAGGTACAGTGTGGTTGACGGCGATACTGTTGAAGTACAGAGTAGTGGAGTTGTCGTCATAGTTGACCGTCATGACGTCCTGCCAGCCGTCGTTGTCCATATCGGATACGAACACTTCAACCGGGTCTGGGAACGTCCAAGTTAGTCAGAGTGGCATCCGCTTTAACCACATCAAGGAGGTACCAAGGGGATCGGCGATGTTCTGGACAGTCCATGTGGAGCCATCTCCAGCGGTATTGTTAAGCCAGGCCACTGCAGAGGACGAAGCGATCACGATATCGATAAAGCCATCCTTGTTGATATCTGCCGCTGACACTGAGTTCACGGAGCCTGAGGAGGTACTGACATTTAGGGAGAAGCAAGCGCACAGACAGTAATAACAAAAAAGCTGCCGTACCAACACCAGCCACCGGGGCAATGGCAGTCCAAGAAGAGGGGTTGGCATTATTAATACCATTGGCAAACCACCTCAATTGCTGACCTCCGGCAATGATGTCTTGCCGAAGATCGCCATTGATATCGGCCACGAAGAGGCTCCTATTTGAAAAGCTTGTGAGCATACACTTGAATGTAGACAACAATGCAACAAGAAGGACGCACGTAGGGCCGGTTACAGGGCCTACTGTGTGCATCTCCCAACCGCTAGGTAAGTTCCTGAACCAGTACACCGTGCCACTTGTTTCCGAAGCGGCTACAATATCGGTCCTTCCATCACCT
Source organism: Acanthamoeba royreba (assembly GCA_000826365.1). NCBI lineage: Eukaryota > Discosea > Longamoebia > Acanthamoebidae > Acanthamoeba > Acanthamoeba royreba. Next base: position 11,936 of record CDEZ01018478.1, on the reverse strand, counting down.
AAATGGACGGTCACCATATGTGAGTCCTCAGTCACCGCTGCGTGGCTTCCACGGATTACCATTCAGATCAGCAGCAAAGACGGCAGAGGCGCCGGGGACAGTGCCAAGGTTGATGGCGTTCCAGTTCCAACCGTCCTTCATATACAAGATAACTGCATTGCTTGTTGCGTAAGCCACCGCGACATCGTTTTGGCCGTCACCTGCATCATCAAATTGATCAATTTGTTGAATATTTCTCTCGGGCTGAACGAGAGGCACCAAAACTCACCGTTGAAGTCGGCAGAGGTGATCGATTGCGGGGCCTTGTAGACGTTGGAGATCCCGTGTAGGCTATTGAAGTTGACATCGGTGAGGCACGTCTTGACAGTCTCGAAGTTCGTGGGCAAGTCTCTCTTCTCGAAAAACCTGGATGGAATGATCACACCGCATACACCGCACACACACAGGTCAGCCTCTCTTGCTGCGTGGCGTGATCAGACTCCCACAAGAAAGACCATCACTGTGCACAGCACAACACAGCACGTGTGATCACTCCGCCGTGTAGCGTCTTTCAAGACCGTCACTGCCACCAGCACAGCATGGCACCACATCACAAAGAAGGGAGAGCCCGGTGGTCGTGGTTCGTCCGTACCCTTCCGCATCTTCTTCCGCAGTGATCTCTGTTGTTGCATAGGAAAAAAAGATGAGTAAAATGTCACAAACGATTAAGTCCAAAAAAGATCTTTAAAAAAACAGAAAAACATAAATAAGAAAAAAGAAATGTTTGAAAGATCTGGTCATTAGAGATGGGAGACAAATTAAGAAAAAAGAAAAAGAAAAACGGTAACCGCGGAGCCAAATGATGTAGATGGTGATAGATATACCTCGGAAGTCGTTTTCCTGACCAAAGGAGCGCCCAAAGATGGCGCAGGCCACAAGGCACACCAGAAGAAGACAAATCCGGCTCCTACGACCACTACTACTACTGGACTGCGAAGCCATTATGTTGGTGATTGTGGGTAGAGCCTCTGACACAAGACAGATAAAGGGCCCTTATGGATGGATAATGGATAGAGACAGGAAGAGAAGATGAAATGATTGTAATCGACCAAGGATCCGGCGTCCGTGGATCGGCGTCCGATCTTTTACGTTCCAGCCCGCAATGCCAAATATTTTGGAAACGCAACGATCGGATTGGTCGGAGATGATATTGGTTGTTTCAGTGGAATATCACGTATGGCCAATTGGGATGCCGGATGTAAAAGTTGGGACTTTCTAAAACGCGTTTCGGAAACAAATCGAAACATAAATTTATTTTGCGCGAGCTACTGTCCTTCTGCGGCCGGTGCTGTGCGTCGCCAGTCGACGTTGGTGTTGCGGTCGAGCTGGGCTGCCTCCTTCGGGTCCTTCAGTGGGTCGTCGATGCCTATGTCAAGTTCTGGGCGGCCCTTGGACTGGACTTCAAGGAAGTCGCCCTCACGCTGTAGCTTGGCAGGATCTGGTTGGGTCTCGATGCCGCTATTCGCGTGTTCCGCAACGTAAGCTCCGTCGCCGTAGCCGCCATCGCCAAGGCGGGCTTCATCTGTACCGGTAGTCATGCGGTCGGCATCACGCTTGCCTCCGGCGGCTTGTGCTAGTGAACGCAGGCCCAGCGTGTTGACTGCCGGGCGCCACTGCGTCACTCTCCTAATGGCTGTTGTGGTGCGGTGCATAGTGTAAGGGTGTTTGCGTGGAAGGAAAGGTTGTTGAGTTCTTATGTTCGTGGTGTGAGCTTGTGCTACTTGGGTTAGGTTTGTCCCTCGGTGGAGCTTGTGCCAACTCAGCTCAGCAGGAAGAAAGGCAGCAAACAGGGCAGATCGCAGCGAAATTGGCGTGGCGTCCCCAGATCAGTTATCCTGCCTTGCGATCCCCGAGTGGATCATGATGTGACTTCGTTGCAGAGCAAAGTTCTTGATGAGATGCTATGGCCACACCCAACCAAAGGCCTCTGAGGTACGAGGTTTATTGATTGAACTCCTTACTTGGAACCGCCACTGTCGGGGCGAACCTCTTTGGTCGCTTGCAAGCGCTTGAGTTCCTCATCTGTGGGTGCTGCGTCACGCTTCCAGACGATCGTGTGGCGGTCCTGATCCTCTGCCCCGATTGAGTATGACACAAGGCCTTTCTCATCAGCGACCTCATGACTGAAGAAGGAGAAAGTGAAAAGACCAAACTATGGATGTGCAGTGTAGGGAACCATACATGACATAACGGGATATCTTGTCCATAGGAGGGAAGCCCAGCGAGGTGAGCTTCGTGTTCTTAACGAAGGATTCCAACACCTGTTCCATCTTGGTCCGCAGATTATAGAGTGCAGCTGCGCTCTCTGCTACGAGGTCCCTCGCTACAAACCACTCAGTGACAGTGTCTTGGCTGACGGAGAGGCAGGGCGAACCTTCCAGATACAAGGAATCCCAGTCGATAGCCTTGTGCGCTCCGCCTTGCTGGTTGAGCATACGAGTCAGTTCATCACTACTATAGGATGAGTTGAGGGTCATCTTCTGCTTGCAAGTAGAATAGTATGGCTGTACGCAAGCAGCAGTACCGGGCACGGTTGGCCGCTGTGAGCGGGCGAGATTTCAAGGTCGTGCCTGTAATTTTTCCCGTGATGACGTGGCACCATGCTGGTCCACTCTTGTAAAAAAGGTAAGAAATGGAAAAGGAAACACTCCTTGGCAGTTAAAACAAAGGAGGGTAAAGCAAAGCAAAGCAGACAAACTCGGTACCTTTCCCCTGAAGATGGAGGCTCGCATTGCTTCGGGGGCGCGCTCTGCGGTTCTCGTGAGCTTGTTCTCCGGTTCAGCTCTGGCTGAAGGTACATACACATGACTCAGAGCGGGGAAGTTAAGATCCCGCTGCTTCTTCATTCAATCATTGTGTTGATCTCTTTCGTTATCGTTAGAGTTACATAATTTCGTTGAAAGAGATAACCGAAATACTGGAGCGATTGCCGGTGGTACCATCGGCGGGTTCTTCGCCCTGCTGTTTCTCGTCACCCTCTTCCTCCTGATCCTGGTCATCACAGCGTGCAAGATTAAACAGCGAGGCAGCGGCGGCGGAGGCGTCGTTGTCAAAAGCACGAGGAAGGGATCAAAGGAGAGCGTCGGACCGGCCACGATCCCAGCGATCAACCAGCAGAACGATCTCTATGGAGCTGAGGATCAAGCACCACTGTAAAGATGCGCACTAAACTATTCTTCTTGTTTACTTCTCTGGTACACAGCTCTTGCTCATTACGCACGAGACGAGGCAAAGGTCTTGAATGCGCAGATATACCGAAGTAAACCTCGCCCCGAGCCCACTCTTTCAAGCACGGCTAACACTTCTTCACCAAAAGGCAGCGTAGGAACCTCGCAGTCCAGACTGAAGCGAGGATAGGGGATGAGTGGACTGTCAAAGTGACAGTGAAATTGCGTACCATCAGAGGCCCACCTCCTGTAGGTTTCAGCATTAGACACGAGGCAGAGAAGTAAGAGTAGCGAGCATGCATACCAACAAACAGGCGAGTGAAAGAGGGGTCATAACAGTGCGTATACACTGCGTTCGAAACTGACTGCAACTCATGAGGTAAGCCTGCAGCGCGCAAGAGCTAGTATGGATGTTTGGATTACCTCGTGAGTAAAATACTCGCGAAACACATCGTTTTCTTCCTGCAACACATGTTTGTTCAGTGGAGAGGTGTGCAATACAATACAGAGGAGGAACTTACCACCCAGCCTTTCCCGATAGTAAGGCAATTGGCATCAGTACTCTTTATCGCGAGATATCTGGCAGCAACTAAATCATAGAATGCCAGACTTCCCTTTCCTCCACCTGACGCACAGCTGTGAGCGCCTGCCTTACCTGGGCTACAAAGCGATAGATTGTACCTACGGATATGACTCTGTGGCCAAGGCAACCCAATGATCGAACCCCTGCGAGATGTGAATAGGTGAAGTTGATTTTGATTCGCGGAAGCCGTACCCCACTCGTCATCGGGGGAGCGTATCTGGCCAATAATGATTGCAGATCTTCGGTCGATTAGAGTCGCCCAGTTTTGAGATCCAACAACTGAGAAAGGATGATTCTAGAGATGAAACCATTGTGCTTGTCGCGGTAACTAACCCACTAAATCGTGCTCCTCGTGTATAGCCATACACGCGAGGTCATGGGTATCGTTGAGCGGCACATTGGAAATCTGGTGAATACTTGTTAGCTTATTTCTCGGGGAGGGGTGCCATATCGTACCACATCCAGATTGGCCATATCCCATATCTTGACGCATCTGAAAGCAAGTGAGTATCGTTAAGGCAACAGAACAGAAGAGCAGAACCTACCCTTCAGTTCCTAGAGTGCAGAAAGACTGGCCAAGATAGAAAAAGGTGAGTACGCTTCACGCACTGTTTGGCGTTTCCTCTAACGTACATCCGTTTGGCGGTTGTACTACGACCAAAGAGCAATCAGTTAGAGAAAGAAGGTTCGAAACAAACCATCCCTACCTTCAGATCTCTGACCTTGCCCTCATGTTCGCACCTCGTAATGATGGGCTCGAAGCATGGGAGGCAGGCCGAAGTGTCTTCTTCAGGCGGAAAAGAGTGATCTGTCTTCCAGAGCTTAACGGTTTTATCGCGCGAGCCTGGAGGCACTTGTCAAGTTACAAGCAACTTATCGCGACAACAGTGTAGCGTACATGATAAGAGTCTATCTTGCATCACGAACTCTGTAATGCATAAGTGAGTATTCCCTCTGTCGCTTAGAACTGCAAAAATTGCCTCGTACCTGTTGCGAACACCCAGTCATTGTGGCCCTGGAGAACGAAGGAAAGAATATCTTTGAGAGAGGTGCGATGCTTGATAAAGAGGATAGTGTTACGATCAACAATGCGGTAGGTGTGAATGTTGGGAGCGCGACGAGCATTACATCAGCAGCGGAGGCGGCCTGAGGGTATAGGTCGTAACGCTGCACAATACTTGCCTGATGGCCTTGACCAAAGCAGCAAAGAGGAGCGTACGCCTGTTGCCAACTGACTTCGATCGTCATTGATGCTGATGCTACGAGAAACACTTCCCAATGAGATCGCAGCACGACAGCCGCTGTTATATAGCTTACCTGTGAATGCCGCACTGGTCCAGAAGCGGCGCGTTAGACCCGGAAGTGGGCAGCGGTATGTCAAGCATGCGGGAGGACCGAGTCTCGCATAGGTAGAGCTTTGACGAGGGTCATCTTCAAGAGGTCGCCAGCAATGGATTAAAGGAAGAAGATGTGAACCTTGTTGTCTTTGGTGCCGAAGACGACAGTCTCGGAATCAAGCCACGCCGATGCAAACACCTACTTCCAAGTGTTGCGTCATTTGGGCAAGATGTGTGCACCACAGGGCGGTACCTTGTCGAATGTGTAACGCTCTACCGGCAGCTCCCTCTCGCGAAGACACAGGGGAAGCCTCCCCACGAGTTCACCACGTACCCTCTCCTGGGCCTCACGCCAAACGGGACACCTCGTGCTCACGATTTCGCGCGACCTCAGCAAGTGCATTGTGTTGGCATTCCTCGCTTGGGGAGATGTCGCAGCGGAAGGGAAATACGTGAGCATTTTGGATTTCTGCTCTCTCTACACGACGTCTAAATCTATCTCTACATAGATCTACTTGCCCCATTTTCCCATTGTGTACAAGTTATCTTGAATTTGGACCTAACTTGCCTGCGTTTGTGGCAATTTTGGCGGGAACGAAGTTTTCGAGACGAAAATTAGCACTAATTTCTGCGTTTCGAAATCGTCTCAAAATTTCCCAAATCGGTCAAACTACCATTCATGCCATTACAAGATTTCTGAAGATGTCGGTGCCATCGCAGAACTTCTACTACTATGCAACACCTAATGCAGGAACACAACCTGCCATGGCGCAGTGGGGCACAGCCTATGGCCAGACGGGTGCCGCGGTTGGTGCCATTCCCGCAGCCGGGGCGGCCACTTCGTCGACAATGTATGCAGCGTATTGGCCAACGATGCCTGTCTACCAGGTTACTACTCCCTCATTTCCAATCCTCTATCGATTTAGATGAAGATTTCGTTTTCATCCGAACCTCATAACCATATTTTATTTTAAAATATTTTTAAGTAACAAATATATATGTTATTTAAAAATATTCAAATATTTTTTCCTTTTCAACAGATGCCTGGTGGTATGGTCTATGGGGGAGCGCAGTATGCAGGCATGCCTGGGACGGTGATGGCTACACAGACCGACGCTAGCGGTCAGAGGTCGTCCTCTGCTGAGTTCGGAGAGTTTGTCAGCACGGCAACGCCAGCAGTTCCGTACGGTGGTGCGCTGCCTGGGCATACCTACGCGTCGAGTGCATCCTCTATCCTCATGCCCTCTTCCTCGATGGCGACCACCACTTCGAACACTTCATCCGCCTTTTCCTCACTGAATGTGCTTCCATCCCGTTCTACCGCAGCAGCAACAGCAGACACGTCATCGGCGGTGTCTAGCTTCTTCTCGTCGTTGATCAAGCCCACGCAGGCTACGCAATCTCCCTCGTCCGCTCCTGCAGCACCCAAGGGGCCAAGCCTGAATACACTCGCAAGTGGGCTGCCTGCTGCTTCTTTCCAACCAGCAGCTAGCGCCATTCCTTTCACATCCAGCTCACTCCTTACCCCATCGACTTCCTCCTCCATCACCGAGTTTGAGGACTTTGTGTCTGCCCCAGCATCCACTCAACCAGCTGTCACTAGCGTTACGCCTTCTCCCCCAGTCAGTGGAGGCTTGACCTTGCAGCCGCTCTCAGACAAGAGCACACTCAACGCCTCCTCTCTTCTGGGCTCTACTCACCAAGCCTCTGCCTCCACTCTGCCTATAATTGATTCCAAGCCTGCTTCTTCGCCTGCTCCTGCTGTCTCTCGACCCGATTTTGAATATTTCTTCTCTTCAGCATCATCAACTGCACCTGTAAGTCAACCAGCGACTTCACCTCCAGTATCTACCGCCATTCAAGCGGCTGCATCTGCTCCTCTGGCTCCGCTCACCACCGTAACTGCAAACAATGTACAGCAAGATGACGACTGGAGTTTTATGACGGTTGGCCGCAGCGCTACACAGCCTGCAGCGCAAGCGAGCGCGAAGGAGCAGGCATTGGCCTCGTCAGCCGGCTCGCGCGTGGACTTGCTCATGAACAGATTCGCCAATATGGAGAAGAAGAGTATGGCTGAAGAGGCAGCCCAGAAACCTGAACGAACGTCTCCACCAGCTGTCCAACAGCCAGTACATTCCATCACGTCTGCGACTAATAGCTCACAATAACGAGTTGCATTTTTTCTATCATCCAGCCAGCAGTCAAGAATCAGAGCTCTCGTGCATTCAACTGGAATGACGATTCCTACCGAAGCATATTCTCGAGCATTCCGGCTCCGGCGCCGCCTACCACCGCTTCTTCCACGATGTCTGAAGAAGATTTCGGAGACTTCGTCTCTGATAAATCTAACTCAGGTAAGTTCATGGCGGCAGACTGAGAACTGCCAAGCCCTTGTGCTAACACTCTACAATATTCCTCAGAAGCCGCACCAACAACCCTTCCTGTTGCCTCAAACGCTGTTAATTACGGCCTGAGCTTTAATCATTCTGTTGACCCATTACTGGGAACGCAGACGGCAGGTTCTGATCAAACATCAGGATTTGCTGCTTTCCCTGCCACGATGGATCCGCAATCCGCTACCGCCGCATTCGAATACTACAGTCGAATGGCTGCTGTTTACGGTGCGCCGATGGCTTATTCAGATCATACAGCGTCCACATCGCTCCCAGCGGCGTCGCCTGGGCAGATCCAGGCTGATGACGAATGGAGTAGCTTTACTTCACAGCCGGCGACCATGTCTACACTAGAACAAGCAACAGGATCTCTTTCCATGCCCGCATCGCATCCCTCAGCACTAACATCGGGGATGCCATTGTTAGTTCCCTCTTCCTCTTCTGCAGCACCTACTCTTCCCTTTTCTACAAGTTCATCGCCGCTCGTGCCTACTACAGTCTCTGCGTCAGGATTGGCCGCACCCGGGTCAGCGAATGCTGTGCCCCTTATGCCTTTATCATCGGCCGTGTCTGCTCCGACTTCTGGTGGCCTGGAGAACGCAGCTAATTCTGCCATGGAATCGTCCTCTGAATTTGGAAGCTTCGCCTCCTTCAGCGAGCAACCAGTCTCGAACGGAACTGAATTTGCAAGCGCTGCTGCTACGGCGATGAAAACGAAGCCACAGACGTCGTATCCCGGCCAGGTTGATTGGCAAGAGGAAACCTTGCGGCAGTGTCTAACGCAGCTTCAGCAGGGTACAGGGCGCCCCCTTCCTCTCTTCCCGCTGAGATGGCCTCACCATTTGGAAATGTGCAGGAAGTGTGCTGTTCCAGCAACTAATCAACGTGTCCGACGTTGCTCTCTTGCGAAAGACATTACAATCAGACAAAGTGGATCTCTACATTCGGGGTACGCCCCACATCAACTGAAATGATGAAGATCTGTGGATAATAATCTCTCGGATCCATGAGCAGGGCTTTGCGAGGTGTACAAGATCGGGCGACGAATGGCGAGGGAATGGAAAGCCGACTTGGCTAAGGAACTGCGACCACAGATAGACGACGCATGGGCCGTGCTGCAGGCCGTCATCTCCGGCCTCTCCTTCACGCCCTCCATTGATCTGGCCCAATGGCAAGAGCAAGTCGAGAAGGGCGACAAGCGTACGTGGGCAGGCCGGCCCTCTTGCAAGCTGTGCATGTCCACAGTGACGCCGCTCGAGGCCCAGATTCAGCTTCACGGAGCACTTTATCATGCCCCGTGCGCCAACTTCTACTCCTCCATTCGCCAGATCCCCTCTGCATCCCCCACTGCTGCCACAGGTGCATTCGCACTCTGATGCCAACGAACGAGACATGCTTTCCACATCAATCCATGCTATTCACAATTGATTCGGTCAGAGTGTACTCTATCTTGTTATGAAGACGTATGAGGGCACACTCAAGAGGAAGAAGTGGAAGCGGAAGAAGAGGACGATGTCGAAGCAGAAGAGAGAGCGGCTGCACGGGCTTCCTTGACTGCGGCGGTGGCCGTCGGAGGCACGTAGAAGGAGTCGAGGTGATGATAGTTGTGCTCCCGCACCTTGAGGGCAGCGATGGGTTCGATCGTATCGACGGCAAAGTCGATGAAGCGGCGAACGCGCTCGGGCGTGCCCTCGACCCAGAGGAGGCGCTTGTGGGTACGAACCTCAAAGTGCTCATAACTCTTCTTGTGCTTGAACGGACTTCGCAGGAGGGCAAACTTCTTATGCCGCGTGGGCAGCGGCACGGGACCCATCACCTTCATCCCCACCATCTCCGCCGCTGTAATCATGTCATCGGCTACCTTGGCCACCCTACATTAATCAAATTACCGAAGCACAAATAATAATGGCAATTCACCGTTAAACAAAATTCGATGTAAATGGGCTACAATTTTTGGGAAGGAAAATTAGCGAGTACCGCTTGTGGAATCCGAAAATCACCAGCTCTGCCCTGCGCCAGCTCATGATGCCCCCTTATTAAATAGATAGAGATGTAGAACAATCCAACGGGGAAAATAGAAAGGAAAACGATTTTTTCAGATTTTTCCTGAAGTCCGAAAAGTAATTATTTCAAAATTACATTGGGTACCATGAAAAACAGGTCAACAGCTGATCAAGAAGAAGGGCCTGCTTTGGAACACAAAGCTATGCTTCGAGGTTAGGACACGCGAGCTAGCGCTTGCTGCGCGGCGCTCGTGCGCGCGTGACCATCACCAAAGGTCTGGCTGTAGATTGTCACTGCGCGCTCAAGGCACTGACGGGCCTCACTTCGCTTGCCTTGTGATGCGTAGAACTCACCCAAGTTGGCCAACGCCTGCAACGTCAGTAGAGGGTAAGAGAAGTAAAAACAGGCGGAAGGGCAGCAGAGTATGTACCTGGCCCACATCGGGATGATTAGGGCCGAAGATCTTCTCGTAGATGTCGAGTGCCTTCTTGTAGAGCTTCTCCGCTTGCTCGTGGTTGCCCTGAGTGTAGTACAGGACGGCCAAGTCATTGGTCGTTACCGCCACATCGGCGTGCACGGGTCCCAGCAAATCCTCATAAATGTCAAGAGCCCTACGGTACAGCGGTATCGCTTCATCATATCTGCGAAAGGCAAGAGTGTTAGATCGACGAGCAGCATTGCTGGAAGCCACAGACATCGTACCGGCGGAGGAATTGATAGCAACCAGCGATGTTGGTAAGTGAGCCTGGATTGATTGAATCAGAGGTGAGCTTGTTGGCAATCCAATTGAAAGGTGTTGAGGCGTACTGGCAACATCCATGTGGCGAGGCCCAAAGGCAGTCTCGCATATCTTAAGAGCTTGTTCGAAGAGAGGAAGCGCCCTCGTGTACTGCCCCATGTCTTGATACAAAGATCCCATGTTGCTGTCATACACGGTGGTCAGCACGAGCCGTTAACAAGCTTAACGATGTTGGTAAATGTACTTAAGCGATTGCGCGTAATCTGGGTGGTGCACGCCGATGACACGTTCGCGAATGGAAAGCGCTCTTTGATAAAGAGGTTCAGCCTGCGCGTACTTGTCCTGTCTGGCGTAGAGCACCTATTGATAGTAACAGGGTGGAGTTAGCGCTCTTTTGCTCGGAACGACGATAACGTAGATGACATACTGCAAAGTCGTTGAGAGTGAGTGCCAGTTCGGGGTGGGAGTCTCCAAGAAGCCTTTCACGGATGGCAAGCGTCTTCTTATACAGGCCTTCCGCTTCGTCATATTTGCCAGACTCCTGTGCCAGCGCTGCCATCGAGTTGAGTGTCCTGTGGGTAGATGGCAATTGCATATAAGTTGTTTTGTTCATTCGCTTGGAGAGATGACAAGATTGCGTACTGTGCCACAGAAGGATGAACAGGGCCATAGACACTCTCATAGATGTTGAGAACACGCGTGTAGATTGGATGAGCTTCCTCGTAACGGGACTGATCAATGTAGAGTCCGCCCAAGTTGGCAAGCGACATGGCCACTAGCGTTTTAGCACAATCAAATGTGAGTGTTTTAAACACTGCTTGGGGGTAGAGAATAAAGCGAACCATCAGGGTGGTTAGGCCCGAAAAGAGTCTCCCTCATGGCGACGGCCCGCAGTAGGTAGTCCTCAGATTCCTTGAAGCGACCCATATCTTGGTTCAGGCAGCCCACTGCAAGAATGTAACCAGAAGCCAGGTTGAGAGTGTATTCATCTCTAGGAGAAGGGTGAGAGCATACGCGAGTTCAAGCTCTGTGCAATATCAGCGTGGATCTCGCCAAAGATCTTCTGTCGAACGCGAAGAGCTCGGATGTAGAGCGGTTCAGCTTTATCATACAATCCCTGAATGCATGATACCATCCGTTGTTAGATGAAGCGGTCGGAGCATGTGCCTAACTGTACCTGATGCCTGTACAGAATTGCAAGACTGTTCACTGATGACGCAAAGTCAGGGTTCTCTGGTCCAAGCGTCTTCTCTCGGATCTTCATGGCCCTCTCGTACAGGGGAGCAGCTTGCGCGTACTTGCCTCTGTTGTGAAGAAAATGAGGTTCAGCCATGATCGAAAAGTTAAAGTAATCAAGCGATGGGATGAAACATTTACCGTAGACGATAGAGGTAACCCAAAGCGTCGAGCTTGCTTGCAATATCAGCGTGCCAGGGATCGTGCATATACATGGTTTCAGAGATCTCCATAGCGCGCTTAAAGTAGCGCTCAGCGTTGTCGTAAGCAGCAATGTCCTGAAGGAAATGACCAGCCGACATGAAGACCGCCGCAAGGGCCGTTGGCGTAGGCTGCGTCTGTTCAAAGGCGGTCAAGTTGGCTACGAAGCATTCTTCCACGTTGCAGTGCTTGGAGGCCTCTTGCCAGTACTGATACAAGTCGAACCTGTGCTCCTCC